>CAUYPK010051087.1:0-70215 GCA_963574355.1 Loris lydekkerianus
AAGAAAGATGGAGACTTTACCTCTTTCATGTTTACATGGATGGAGCTGGAACATATTCTTCTTAGCAAAGTATCTCAGGAATGGAAGAAAAAGTATCCAATGTACTCAGCTCTACTATGAAGCTAAATTATAGCTTTCACAGAAAGGCTATAGCCCAACTATGGCACAAGAATATGGGGAAAGGGCCAAGGAAGGGGAAGGGAGGGGGGAGGTTTTGGTGGAGGGAGGGTAATGGGTGGGGCCACATCTATGGTGCACCTTAGAATGGGTACAGGCGAAACTTACTAAATGCAAAATACAAATGTCTACATACAGTAACTAAGAAAATGCCATGAAGGCTATGTTGAACAGTTTGATGAGAATATTTGAGATTGTATATGAAACCCGCACATTGTACCTCTTGATTGCACTAATGTACACAGCTATGATTTAACAATAAAAATAAATTAATTTAAAAAAATAATAAAAAAGAAAAAGATATGAACTGGGAAAACTTATAAACACAGTTTACTGAAAATCTTATTTTCTTTGTTTATTTGATTAATGCTAAATACATAGAAACTCAAATTTTAAAACTTTTAATTTTTTTAAAGGGAGGATTTGAATTTGTTAACCAACATTTTTTTTACATTCTTAATTTTAATAAACATAAAAATACAAATTTGACCAAATAAGATTCAATATCTTTTCTTCATAGTGTGCCCTTCAGAATAATGGTTCTTGGCTCATTTTCAACACCAGTTATTATCAATCACCCTCCCTTTTGTTCAAAATTCAAACAGAAAATGCATCTAGAAAAAGACTATAAAAAATAGAAGCAACAAGAAGAGAAATAAAAATAGGACAATGAAAAACAGATGTCCAGCAAGCATCTCATTCTGAAAGAAAAATTCTGGTTGCCAATAGCTATTGCTTATCAGTAATGTACTTCTAACCCGGAGGACCCGTCAAACTTTGGGAAGCAGATCGGCTCAAGGGGAAAATTTATACTTAGCCGTGTTCCCTACATAGAACCCAAACGTTAATTTTAAAGTGGTTTTGTCTATAATCATCTGGTAATAACAGACTGAAAAGCAGGGTGGCCAGAGAGGGAAGAAGATTACTGTTATTTAGAAATGTATGGTGGTGGAAAGCCATCTTTGTTAAAAATTAGGTAATTTAGCATCTCATCAGGAAGGGGTGCCTAATCAGTCTTAAAGGCTAAAATCCTTCCACTTTGGGACTTTTTGTAAGTAAATTAAATCAAAGGCAACATGGGGTCATGGAGATAATATGCATAGAAAGCAGGAGGACTCATGCCAGCTCCTTCTATGTAATTAGCTGTGTGTCCTTCCTCAACCTCCTCTAGGGTCCAGAGGTATTATTAAGTGGACTAGCTACCTAAAATTCTTTCCAGTGTTATAGAAAATCCTCTGTCTATGAATATAAGAAATTTCTCATGATCAAATCTTGCTTGTCTATGGAAAGCAGGTATGAGAAAGATGGAATTTACTATGCTGATCCTCTTGTTTATAAGAGTGCCACTTTCAGACTGGGCTGAAGTTCCTCCTCAGTCTCCTAGACAGGGCCCATGAGACAAGGACACATGTCCTTGGGGTGCTGGCATAGATGGGTATTATTTCTGAAGGTGCCTTCCTCTAGAAGGTAAAACCCCTTATGATAAATCTAGGCTAGGATTCAAACTCAAAAACATCATGTACATTAGTGAAACAGTCAAGGAATGGACAGTAGGGAGGGGTGGGGACTGTGGTAAACTGCATAGTATAGCCATACACCTTCTAAAAGGAGGAAGTCGCTGCATAGCTCCAGCTCATTGATATCAGGTGAAAAACAGAGGTACAAATGCTGTTACAAGAAGTAAAAAATCCAGAGAGTTTATGTGAAATTTCCCAAATTTTTAAAATGTTGGTACCTAGCATTAAAAATTTAGAGTGCGTAAGATAAGCAAAGAGCACACAGCTGCCAATTTGAGACTTCTGTTCTAAATGAAAGGAGAAGCAAAAAGACAAAAAAGAAGAGAGGCCTATTTGGGCATTTCTTTCCTCCTTGTGGACCCCAATTATAGGTCTGACATAGCTGTCTCTCAGGGTTGATACCAGCTGGGAAACCTTAAGCTTCACTTCCTGCCAAGTCTCCCTAAGAAACCCCTTCTTTGAGCAAAGATCCAGCTGGAGGAAATGATCATGAGTGGCACTTCCATCAGATCTCTGCTGAGCTCCTCTTACCAAGAAGAATCTTGTCCCAAGGGTAAGAGATGCACAGAGATGGCACCATGAAAAGTCAAGCAAGAAGAGACAAGAGCTGAGACAAACCCCTTAGAGCCCTGGGTTCCGGCACCAACTTTTAAACTTCTCTTGGGCTAAGCACCATGTTTGGCATAATCAGCAGCTGCTCAGTAAATACTTCTTCCACAAATTGTTTACAAATCTTGATTAGGGGCAACTACTACTTACATGCTCCTCTCTGAAGTGACTGAGAGATTGGTACATTTGCCCAGTATAATGACTGGGAAGAAATAACTCTATAAGGACAAACAAGTTACAAGTGTGGAGCTCTGTTGCCCTTTCAGGGACTGTTTTCTTGTACTTCTTTTAAATTAATTCAGCAATTATTTACTAGCCATTCACTTTGTATTAGACAGTGTGGTAGAGACTTCAGTGGATCCCAGGGCTCAATACCTATCTATGGGGCGTTCAGAGTTTATAAGGACAGAGGGATAGAAAGGCCATATGCCACTACTAACTGGAAAGGTGAAAGTGTTATGGCAAGACAGAGAAGGAAATCAGTGAAGGCTGCATGCAGAAGTCACATTTGAGTTAGACCTTGACCAATGAATGAGCTTTTTATTGGCAGTGGCCAATTCTCTAGATCCTCAGTGATAACACGAGAAAAGATTAAAGAGCTCAAAAGACATCTAAAAAGGCCCACAGCCAGGCAAGATTAAATAAAGTTGGTTGTCACATAGTAGGTTTGGAAACAGAAATGGTATTTGTGTACAACTCCAACACTCATGCAGATCCTTAATAGGCAATGCAAAAACAATACAGCTAGAGGGCTGGGCATGCTGGCTCATGCCTGTAATCCTAGCACTTCAGGAGACTGCTTGAAGACAGGAGTTCAAGACCACCCTGGGTCACATAATAAGAACCCATCTCTACAAATAATAAAAACTTAGCTGGGCACAGTGGTGTGTTTGTGGTTCCAGCTACTTGGGAAGTTGAAGCCAGAGGATCACTTTAATCCCAGCACTTGGGAGGTTGAGGCGGTGGATTGCCTGAGCTCACAAGTTCAAGACCAACTGAGCAAAAGGGAGACCCCCATGTCTAAAAAACAGCCAGGTGCTCTAGCAGGGACCTGTACTCCCAGCTACCTGGGAGGCTGAAAGCCAGAGGATCATTTAAGCCCAAGAGTTTGAGGTTGCTGTGAGCTAAGATGTCATGGCATGACACTGTCTCAAAAAATAAAATAATAAAATAAAATAAAATAAAATAAAATAAAATAAAATAAAATAAAATAAAATAAAATAAAATAAAATAAAATAAAATAAAATAAAAAATAAAACGGCCCACTATTCATACTAAACGTCCCAAATAATATTCCCAAAACTAAATGCTGGGGGGAGGGGAATCATTTAAAGCATTTTCTTTTTCAGATTTATACACACATAACAAATCACAAATGACAACAGTAAACAAAAAGATAGAAATGAATATTACAAAAAAAAAAATTAGCTTAAAAAAAGTAAAATGCTTCTGAGTCAAGCATTGAATTAACTTCAGCCCAACTTGCCTGATAGCTGAAAGTAATGAGTTAAGAACTTCTCATCATCAGATAAAAGAAACATCAGTTCCGCAGAGATCAGCTGATCTGTCCACTTAAGGTTTAAAGTAAAAGGAGAAGGAAGAGGACAAGAAAATGTGGAAGAGAAAAAGAAAAAAAGGAAGAAATGAGAGGAGGAAAAAGAATCTCTCCCCCTCCCAACAACAAAAAAAAAAGTTGAAATTTCTTCATTATTTGCCAAACCTCTAACGTCTCCTGGGATGGGGGGACAGAAGGTTCAGGGGTATGTTTTTCTCCTTTGTAGCCTCTCTCTGTTGATGTTTTTCTGGCTTTCTAAGCAAAAAGGAAACCTCACCCATTCCTGTAGTCAAGCATTCATGGCCACGCCAATACCCCTGAGTGGCTCCTTGAGCAAATGGATCTGGTGATGGAGCTGCGACTGCTCTGTGGCTACTGCTAAGGCTCGCTCAGCAAGCAGGCACATTTGACCTCTGGAAATCTAGCCCTGGTCTGAAGCTTCCAGATTCAAACTAAAAGCTCCAGGGCTGGAATGAGGATTGGAGGAAGCACACTGTGAGATTTGGGCCCATCCCCCCTCTGGCCCCATACCATCCCCCGTGACTGAGCGGCTCACAAAATCAATAGAGCAGCATTATTAACTCTGCAATATCATCAGAGAAGCCTCTGCTCTCTGCCTTGGTGGAGACAGAAGACTGGGGAAGGGCAGGCTGGCTCCAGGGGAAAGGATGCTTCATTAAAGTCTCAACTCCAGGGAGGCAACTGCTGTGTAAGCGCAACAGATGAACCCCAGTGCTCAAGGGCTCCCTTAAAAATCCTGGCCCTGGTCTACCAGTCGTCAAGGAGGGAAAAACTACAGCTAGACTCAGCAAAAGCTAGATGGCAAAGAGTGTGTTGGGTGTAGACTTCCAGAGTCCCAGTGGGTAAAAACATCACGCCAGGGACTGACCCAAAGCAAAAGTTTACAATGCATCAAGCAACATGACACTCCATCTGCAGTCATAAATTTTAAAGCACTCACTGTTGTTCATTTTGTACCCTGAGTTCTTGAGTTACCCGTGAGTACCAAAATGAACATTTTCAAATTTTCTCACTGGAACAAAATACAGAGCTATGGCTATACCTACATGGAAATGAAACCAGCGGCCCCATCCTTGTGTTCCTTCTAATTTGCCTAAGACAAGCCAGGATACTGTTCCTCTCTTGTAGGTCACATGACCTAAACCCCTCACTGAGTCCACATCACCAGCAATGCTCACAGACATTCAGTGACCAGAGATTTGCTGAGACTTTCCCTTCCTTTGAAGACAAGCACTGGTCTCTCTGTTGCCCTGCCCCTATCCCCAGGCAGCCTCACTATCTGCCATTGCAGGGCTGTAAATCTGCTGACAATAAAGGCAACAAAGTAAGTTTGCAGACACATCTTAATCCTCAAATCCTCCCTCCAATCATACAGATCAAGTAAATGCCTTATCTTTGTGAAGCTGTGGTTGGCTGTGGCTTCTCCCATTCTGGCATTTGATTCTAGATGGAAGGTTAAACATCCCCAGTTGCAAATCACACTTGCATCAATTCAATCCATTTGCTGTTAAAGAAGCACAGCTCTTCCCAGAAAGGTCTTTTTGTGTTTATTCTCCTTTAGCCACATAACAAGCCAGAATCAGACAGATGCAGCCTGATCTATCTATTGATATTATCCACATCTGTCAACAAAGGACAACTCGCCAATCAGTCTGGGCCAGAATTTAAGAAATGGACCACTCATCAAATCTACATCTGAAAAAAAAAAAACCAAAAAACAAAACAATCGCCACCACTGATTACTATAACCTGCCCCTCCCTTTTATACACAGAGACTTTGTTAGGAATACTGGGCAATAACATATCAATAAGGCCTTACCTAACAGGCTCAGCCAAAGTATCCTGCCTGGCATGATTTAATATGCAACATGGAGAAACCCATTAACTTTTCTTAGTGTTCACTTCTCCTATTTTTTTCCCAATGGAAGCAGTGATACAAATCTACTAAGAAAGAGATTGTGGTTTTAGAAAAACTCTTGAAACAATAATTTATTTCTTCAACACTAACAATAAACCTAGAATATGAAGTATGACAACATTTTTTGCTTAAGCAAAATGAAACTTTAGCTAGGTACAAAGAAGGGAAGTTATAAAACCCGAAAGGAGATTCGTAATAAATGAAATACAGGTGTTTAAAAGTCATAAGTGTTCTTAAATGTCTGTTCTATTTTAGATTCTTTTTTAGTAGTAACTGCAAACTTCCAGGAAAAAGTTTCGAGAAGAATATTTTTGGGACGATGAATAGGAAAATTCCTTGACAATATCAGATGTGACTGTGAAAGTTACTAAAGAACATTCTCTCCAGGCATCCTATTCCTGTTCTTATATCCCAATCACAATCCACGCTTCTCTATTTATTTGTCTATCTTCTGGGTCCACCTCTAAACACTAGGCATCATGGCACCAGGGCAAAGAAGGTCAGGTTCACTGTTACTGCACCTACCACCATACTTGGCAGAAAGGAAGAGAGGAAGGGAGGGAGGAATTAAGAAAAGAAAGACAGACAATAAAACAATAAAAAGAATAAAAAATAAAGGTGTTAACGATGCCAAAAAAAAAAAAAGGAGAAACAATTAAAAAATCAAAGAAAATAAATTACAGTTATAAAATTAAGCATTCTCTACTTCCTTTCCAAGAATCCCACGGGTTTATTATGAATGAATGTGATCATCTGTTTTCATCTCTTGGGTCGATAAATGGTGGACTCTCATCTAGAAATGGCCAGCAAGGTCGGACAAGGGGCTTTTCGGATGTAAAGTGACTAAGAAGAGGCAAATGGAGAGGTGCATTCCTAAAGGACAAGGCTTTATCTCCGCAGCCAGGGTGTTCTAGAGGTTCTTCTGTTCTCATCTCCCCACTCATACCACCCTTCCATTGAGGCTACTGGCCTATATTCCTCAAAGTTTATTTTCACTAGCAAGGCAGGGTGGGGGAATTCAAGACCCACTGAAATGTTGCCCATCTCTTGGTCTTCATTCTCCTCAGGGGAAGCCTTTCCTTATCCTGTGTTTCTCTACAGGGCCTCCACTCTCACAAGTAAATAAATGTCTTCCAGGATACCCTGGAAGTAAGGTTTCCAGACTTCCTTTTTCTCCCTTCACTTACTTAGGCCCAAAAAGGGGGATTGGTAATATTGGAAGAAAAAAACAGAAAGACAAAATAAATAATAGTGCATGGTTCACTCATCTCTCAACCCCTGAGCTCCCCATGGAGGGCTTGGCTCAGCCCACTTCCATGATGGAAGCACCTTGGGCCAGGACTCAGTGTCCCAGCTGAAAGCCAGATAGGACAAGTAGGGTGTGGAGATTCCTGGCAACCTGCTGTTCTATACAACACACGTTTTCCCTCAGGTGGTCAGCCCACAGACTGGAAGCAGCTGGGGACAGGTCAAATGTGGGGAAGCTGGACTGAAACTCCTCTTGCTAACTGGGTCTAAGTCCAGCTTTAGCAATAACAAAGCTGGTGTTTGACTTCTACCCATCTGGTTCCTGTAACTATATTCTCAGGTGAAGAGAAGGGAAAAGTGGGGTTCATTCGTTTTCCCACTGAAAGAACAGCAATTGTACAATGATCATAATTGCTAGGGGCCCTAATTACTGATCCTCTCAAGAAATCTGTATTTTGGGTGGCACCTGTGGCTCAAAGGAGTAGGATGCCAGCCCCATATGCCGAGGGGGTGGGTTCAAACCCAGCCCTGGCCAAAAACTGCAAAAAAAGAAAAAAGAAATCTGCATTTTTTTTTTTTAACTTAACAAATAAGCTTTCAAAAAAATATACAAATGTAGGAAAACATAAGTGATCCATCATTCCATCATCTGGATTGCTCTTAAAAAAATCAAAAGTAATGGTTCTACATGATCAAAAACATTTACACAGAACAAAAAAGTAATTTGTACTGTTTTTGCAATGTATTATGAGTCAGTATCACTTCAAAATAAAAATCGTTTTTAAAATGAAATAAATTAGTGCTTGATGGTGAAAGCCACATGGAGGAACCCTACAGTAAGGGGAGGAGTAATAAATTAATGATGGCAAAGATCATGGATAACATAGTAAGCTGAATACTAACATCAGCCCCTGGCCTTGGCACTTCCATAGTGTCTGCTAGCCAGGGTGGTAATAACAGCCAGTTTCTGAAATGTTTCAGGACGCATTTGATTTTCTGTAAAGAACAAAACCATGTTTTCCAATAAAGCTAACTGTAGTGAACTTGGAATGTTCCCGCTCTCTCTGAAGCATTTTATGTTTCTTTAAAAAAAAAAAAAAAAAAAAGGTTGAGCTTTATTCTCTTAAAAAATCAAAACTAAATCTTAAAAGTACATAAATATTTCATTTAGCAGAGAAAGGTATGGCTCTCCAGATGAAGAGTCTGTCCAATTCATGATCTCAAGAATTTTATGGCCACACTTCCCTGCAAATCACATTGATGGCAAAAATCCAGCTGCATACTCAAATGTTTTGTCACATTCCTGACCCTAGAATCAAATTTCTCATGTGGGAGTTTGAGCCAAAGGTATGTCCCAACAAATCCCCACAGAAGTGAGGTGAGAAGCTGACATTCCAACCCCTCTTTACCTTCTCCATGGAAGTCTGGAGCCAGGGCAAGTGGAAAGTGTCAGACTTAGGGACCCCCACTCAACCTGACCTGGAGTCTACCCAGGCAGAAGAGCAAGAGGGGCCCTGTGCACCCACTGGAGTGCTGCTTCCACTGGAGTGCTGGGAAGTGAAATGCCAACTTCCACTTTGATCCCGTGTGAAAAAACAGAGCAACTCCACCCCCCAAAATAGGTAGACTAAAACCCTGCTAGTCTAGTGGTCAGATCCAGCCCACAATAGTTTTTTTGACACATATAATATTTTTAATTTTGCCCTTTTTGTTTATTTATTTATTTAGAGACAAAGTCTCACTTTATTGCCCTGGGTAGAGTGCCGTGGCATCACAGCTCACAGCAACCTCCAACTCCTGGGCTTAGGCTATTCTCTTGCCTCAGCCTCCCGAGTACCTGGGACTACAGGCCCAACGTCCAGCTATTTTTGTTGTTGTTCTTGTTGTTGTTATTGCAGTTTGGCTGGGACTGGGTTCGAACCTGCCACCCTCAGTATATGAGGCCGGTGCCCTACCCACTGAGCCACAGGCACTGCCCTCACCCATGTTTTTTAAAAAATCAAGAAACAGGAAATAAAAATTCAGAATTCTGGCCTCTCTTAAAAAAAAAGAAACAAAAACAAAAACAGGAGATCTGGCAACAGGTTCTGCATGGCTTTAGAGCAGCATTTGGCTAGAGCTGAGAGGCAGCTGCCCCTCTAAATGGGGTCTGTACTTTCTCTGTTACCAGAGTCCCCACCTCTCTCTATTGCCTTACATTCTGCCTGCCTTACTCAGTGACATTACCAGCCTGGCTCCCAGGGGTCATCTTCATGACTTCTGCTCTGGAACTTTCCCTTTGCCAAGATCTGCTGTGAACGCAGGGATCTCCTACCACCCTGCTATCCCCACCCAATTTTCATTCTCTAAATTCTTGGTGCCCTTAACATATGATAAGCCCCATCGTTTTTTTCTGTGCCCTCTAATGTTCTTCCTTTTGTTCAAAACCATAAAAACAAAGGAATGTCTCCTTACACCTAACTCTTTGTTCTATGCAGAGAATACAGTTTCCATCAATTCTTAGGGACAGATCTATATCTTTTCCCCAGTGCCACCTAGCCATGTGGATTTTGTAGTCAATAATAAGAACTCATGGGTTTTCTTTCCAGAGATGAGTCTTCAATAATTTTCTGGAGAGAAGAAGTTTAAAATACATTAGAAGAAACACCCCTACTGAAAGCTGTTGCTCTGACTTTGGTTTCTAGACTAGTTATCCATTTTTCTAGCACTTATCACTGCTGAGGTTCAGCAGGGGTGCCAGACTAACCTACAGAAAAGGGCCTCATGGGCCAACACCCCAGGCTTGCCCACATCTGCTCTGCTGAGAATGTTGTTGGTAGTCCAAGAAACTGCTGGTGATTCATCCTGGCTGACTAGTGCTCACACTTAGCTTAGCAGCATTGCTGTCCACTGTGGTTACAGCAGTCATTTGTGCTGCAGTTGCTGGTGCCAGAAAGACATCTAGAGAGCCTCAGACAGAGATGCAGATGTGCCTTCATTTCAACCAGTGCTCCAGGGGAGAGAGAGAATTAGAGCATACCTTTGCACCTGAGCATATCCAGTTGAAGGGTTCATGGGGTTTGGCCAACATAGTCAATGTGGTCCTCACACTGGAGAGTTCCTATCTGTAGTTACCCTCTACCAAGGTTACCGAAGGCTGAGAAAAGAGCCCATGCTCCAGAGAGCAACACACTGCTCTGTCACTCCAACCCTGGGTGGCATACGTTGGCTGGTTACCCTGGAAATCATGCTTAGAGATCCAGGTGAGTCTAGGACTTCCTGTCCATGTGAGTCTCCATCTTCTTTTCATCTAACGACATGTGACAGTACATTATTACTGAGTCATTTCAGCCACACAGACCTCCACTTCCAGAAGCAAAAGGTCTCCAGAGTTCTCAGTTCTACCCAAAATCCAGATTTCCTTCATCTCTTGGTATCACTACACACACACATACACACACACAAATGCACCCAATTGTTTCATGGGTGTGGTAAAATATTTTAATTATTAAAAATGTACTTTAATAATAAATAAGATAAATGTATCATATTTATTCGCTATTTCTAACATACTATATTCCACAGAATAAGTTTTCTTTCTCAAAATTTAATGTGAACATATGAATGCACACAAAAGAAATGAGAAAGTTCTATATCCCCCCAGTAGGAAATTTTTAAAGTGTTATAATTAAGGCACAAATAACAGTCCGATTTGAACAAATAAGAAGCTACTAAAATTCCTCCTTAGTAAATGAGTAGTAATAAAGAGGAAAATGTCAACAAGTAATAGCCTAAGGGTTGAAATGAAAGCCTCCCCTACCATAGAAGAGAAAACAATAATATTGCATAGACGGTGATAGTTTACAAAACACTTTCACATCCATGTATCATTAGATTACAACAATCCTATTATTATAATCCCCACACATTTCAGATGGGAAAGCACAGTTTAATAATTTTCCCTGGTTTATTCATACAACATAAGAATTAAATTTGAGGTTTTCAGATGCTGAATTCCTTGAATTATCTATGACATCAGTTTTTCTTGAACTTCATTTCACCTTCACGGAGTTTTACCAAATCAACATTTCGTCTGTACAATCATTTCCCTATTATTTTCATGTTTTAATTGCCAAAGGCATTATATATTAAGGCTGCATGTGTTTTAAAAGTACTTTCCTACAAATGCTCATTAATAGAAAATAATCATAAAAATAAAAAACAACAAAATGGAAACAATATTGGTTACTTTTAACTAGATAGCTGCCTGTTAAAAGCTTTGACTGTGGAAGGAAGGAAGGAAGGAGGAACGGAAGCAGGGAGGAAGGGAGAGATTATCAAATGTTAGAAAACTGCTACAGACATTTTATCACAAAGAGGACTCTCTCCCTGAGTCAGGATTGAAAGCAAACTGACAAGGGAAGAGAACTGCCTCCCCAGGTGACGCTGTGTTATTTAACATTATGCTCATGAAGCCTCAGGGAATGCAGCCCACCCTTTAAAATTAGCACTACCCTCAGCCATGCTGTACCATACATTGTGTTCACCTATGAATATAGTGAAAGTATGGAAAGGGGCCTCACAATTCTTGAGAGTCAAATACTGGTTTGGACTTAAATAATGATCTGTAAAGCTCAGGCAGGTTATCTGCAAACTGAGTAGGAGGACGGATCGGAATAAGCTATCCAGTGCTCCTTGAGTTCTGATATTTGTAAAATCCTAGGCTCTATGACTAGGGAGCATAAACAGGAGCTCATGACTGGGCAAGGAGGCAGGTGCATCCTGGGTACGAGAACAACGGGTTTGCATTCTGCTTCTCTGCAGGGAAAACTGTTTATGCAAAGACATTCTACATCCACACAGTGTGTGCCTTGCCTTCTCTTTCTTTCCTCCTTCCTTCTCTCTTCCTGCCTTCCTTTTCAGAAATATTTTAATAGTACTAATTCACATAGTAAAATAAAGTTATTCGTTTTGAAAAAATTACATACATACACACAATACTGATCTTAGCCCTTTACTTAGCACTCAGAAATTTTTTTTAAAAAAAGTAATTAGAGACTAGAAAAAAAGGAGGAGGAACACCCAATGCCAAATAATTTAATCAGGAAAAGAATGACCCTAAAAATCACCATCTGGTCAACCTAAATGATATCCTTAGTAATATAAGGAAGCCAATATAAAAGAATAATTTTTTTTAAATATCCCTAATGTAAAATAACATCCTGAAAGCATTGGAAAATGAAGGCCAAGTGCCTTGCTTGCAGTATTTGAGTGCCAAGGGTAGGAAGAGAGTAAATTACTTGATTCTCAGGAAAGCACTTTATTATAATACCCTGGACTTCTACACACAAAAAGCATCAGTGAAACAAATCATACAAAATCCACCCCCACAAAAAATAAGCAGTTAAAGGAAGAAGTAGTTAATGGAAACTTGTACAGAATGCTTCTATGTCAGACTAAGAAAACTTGTTACATGTTTTCCTTCCATGAAAATAGTTTCCCCCACCACTGACCAGCTGGTTCTCTTGGTTCTCTGGGAGTGTCAAAAGAAACCATGACAATAGCAGTCAACAATAGCAGTCCTTTTTTGTTAATGAGCAAAGTCGGATGAAAAAAAATTTTGTTGTTCAGTAGTGTCCCATTTTACCTCCATTTAGACCAAGAAGAGGCTGCATGCACAGGAAAATCAGAGTCAGTTTCCAAATTGGAAAATGTTGCATTTACCAATAAGGAACCAACACACTCTAGAGCAACTGCTCAGCCCAGGGGGGAGGGGTGAGCCAGATGGTCTTTTCCATCGCAGATTTCCATGATCTACAACAGAACCTGGATGACTAGGAAAAAGTGAGATGCAATTTGGAAAGCACTTTATAAAATAGAATCCCAAACAAAGACATTCAAAGGCAGAGAAATCTAAAAAAAGGAATGAAAATGGAGTCTGGGTGAAAGCAGAAAGGAAGCCAGTTTGAGATTGTGATAGAGAAATAAAAGTTGTCCCCCAAACATACCATGTTGGAGGGGTAAGTGCCTCAGAGAGCTGCTGGTCTCTGGGGTTGGGGGTGGGGATGTCACAAACCCAAATGCATGTTCACGCTGCCAAAATCAGACCTGATGCAAGGTGGAAACAGTGAGGCCAAGGTTAACTGAAGAGTGTATGATCTGTCTAAATGCCTTCAAATTTAAAAGAAAATTAAAATATGAATGCTGGCCAAATAAAACACATCTTCAAGCCAGTTTAGTGTAGGAGCTTCCTGTTTGTATGTCTGATAATCCCACTGTTATAACTCTACCCCACACTGCACATGAGGAAACTGAGGACCAGAGAATTTGCTCATCTGAGGATAAGCACAGAGAAGTGGGTATATGTAGCAAAGCCAAAGCACTAGGAACATGTTAGACCCTGACATGATGTGAAACTGAAAAAATCAAGTAACACTAAGGCAAAAGTCAGCTGCACGTCCTTGGTTCAGGTATACAAGTTCATGTGGTTTATTCTTTAAGAACAAATTGAATTATCATGTAGTTAAACATAAAGCTATTGACAATTAGGGGAAAATAGAGAGGGAACTTGTGTCAAAAATGAAAAAAAATAGACAATAACTAAGTGGCCAGAGAGTCAGACATTTGCTTTTTTAAAAACAACTGTTAACTCATTAGTTAAATCTGCCACAGTGGTCCTGAGTAAAATGGAGCAAATAGAGCTTGTGTCCTCCACTCTACACACAGGAAAAGAGAGGCACTTAATAGGGATTGCCTTACAATTTGTTTACAAAAATCCTTTTTTTTTTTTTTTTTTTCTCCCTGTTACTTGGGAGGAGGATCACTTGAACCCAGGAGTTTGAGGTTGCTATGAGCTATGATGCAATGGCACTCTACCCAGGGTGACAGAGTGAGACTGTCTCAAAAGAAAAAAAAAAAATCCTTTTTTAATAAAAGGCATATGTTCAAGTTTCCTTCTATGATTTTAAGAAAATCATTTCCATTCCTGGTATTGGTTAATGTACATTAAGAAAACAAATACACTTAAGAATTTTTTTTTTTTTTTTAAAGTATAAATCCCGGGGGAAAAAGATCTCATTGACATATATGAAGTAGTATGAATCTTCCCAGGAAAGTCCATGAAATGGAGAGAAAGATGAGAACATCTTCCCGTGGGGCAGCTGGAAACAGACTAAGCAAAAAACTGACAGTTCCTTCAGAGAGCTCACCTCCCGCAGGCCAATGGGACTTTCCTTCCCTTGTTTCTATGCATCTAAGAAAACACAAACACACAATCCACAGAAGGAGAGGATGCAGCATTTACACGGGGCTGGCACCTCTGAAATAAACCTCTCCATAGGTGCCAGGCTAAACCTTAAATATGAAGACATAATCTCTGAGTTTCACAGCAGCATATGCATGAATCTTCCCCTCCCCCATAAAACTCCAGACATGAACCACCACATCAAATTATTGCTTTTCAGAGCAATTCAAAAACACCCTACTTTATCACGGAAAGAATATTCTTTATGTATGTGAGTGCTTCCATTATGTCTTATTTGAAGGAAGAAAATGAAATAAAAATCCTATCTGAGATATTTATAGATCTCATAAAACCTGATTCTCTCTCATAAGCCGCTGTAGGCTCCGTTGTCAGGTAAGGCAGAAATGGCAGGTGCACTGTGTTATGTTATATGTACCTAATTCTGGCTCTTAAAAATATGAATGGATGCTGGAAAAACTAAAGATAAGTAAGTCATAAGTAAGACTGGAGAGAAAGAAAGGAAAATAGGTTGAACATTCGCATGAGCAAGCCAAGTAAATTCCAAGGATGTCAAACTAGGCCCAGTTTCTGGGGACAATGGACATTGCTATCCTTTCCCCAGTTCTAAGCACAAGTTGTCTAATGAGAGTTAATCCATGGATGGATCAAGGAACACCATATCCAACGCTCAGCACTCTGGCTCCCCTCATTCATCATCTCTTAGACAGTCCAGGTTCACTGGGGCCTTCGAGAGACCAAAGATACTATTTAGAAAAAGAGCACTGTGCCACTTGTGCCACTGAGCAGGGAGCGGAGGAAGGAAAGAGCACTCGCCTAGTGGATGTTACGTGCCATAAACTGTGCTGGAGAGTAAGTTCTTGCATAGGAATTGCTAACTCCATTCCACAGAAGACAAATGAGACTCAGAGATATTAAGTGCCTTTCTCAGGGTTTCAGCTCTGCCTTATCTCCAAGCCTCTGGGTAATGTGTCTACCATAAAACACCATAACCTTAGGGAGTATCCAGCACAATCTAGATTTTCTTGCAGAAGAGAAAACCAAAACCTGGAAAGAAGACAGACCGATGAACCATGTACCAAAAGGACCGATCACTGAGACCATCACTTTTGGCTTCTGCTCTAATATCTCCTACTTAACCAGGAGTCAGTAGAAATGCAACAATTAAGATAGTTGGGCAGCCTGCCTCGGTGGGATGCTGACTCAAACACTTCCAAGTTGTGTGACTTCAAGAAACAAGCCATTCAATACCTCAAGCCTCAATGTCTCCATCTGCAAAATGGGGATGAGTATGTGTTTCATAGGGTTGCTGTGGGCACTAAATGAAATCATACTATGAGATGCTCAAATGCTACCATCTTTAGGAAGTCTCTGATACAGGCTAGATATTATTAGGATGCTTATTTTGATGATAAGAAGGATCGCCAAGTTAAGAAAGGGAAGAGGAAAGAGTACTCTACCACTGGTTTTGTAACTCCTTTGCTTTGCGCCCTCCATAAGACAACTTGCTTAATCTTCCTCTGCCCCAATTTTCTCACCTCTGAATGGGAAATTCTGTAATATCTGCCTCTCCCTAGTTACAGAAAGAATGTGCCAATAGCAAGGGACCACGAGAACAAAAGCTCAATACAGATGTTTACTAGACTCTCACAAGCTAACCTGGAAATCTCCACCACAGAAAACATCCTCTCTTGGCCCATATTATGGAAAGCAAGAACCTGAGATAGAAGGAAAATGTACAGGTTAGGGCTGAGCACTCTGGGAAGACAGAAGCAACGTCAACTCAGTCTGACATTGAGCAGCACCGCAGTGGAGCTCAGGAGAATCAGTTCCACATGGAGCCTCCTCACAGAAGACAGCCTTCAGCACCGTAGGCAGGGACTGTGCTCCATTAACAGAGTCTATAGTGACCAAAAGAGCAAAAGCTGGGGGTTCTCGGGTAGGTAGAATCTATTTCCACTTCTTTGTATATTGAGCAAATTTTGCTGCCTCTCTAAAAATAAGCAAAGCTCCAATGCTATGACCACTGTGTTGAATTCCTGCTAACTTGGCAATGGCAGGTGAAGGTCAGAGTGGGGTCAAAAGCAGGCGGGTACTCCCTTGCAGGGCAATTGCTCCACAGCTAATTGCCATTTTCACAGCTGG
Organism: Loris lydekkerianus; assembly: GCA_963574355.1. Lineage (NCBI taxonomy): Eukaryota > Metazoa > Chordata > Mammalia > Primates > Lorisidae > Loris > Loris lydekkerianus. The sequence goes on from CAUYPK010051087.1 coordinate 16,431, forward strand.
CAACCTGAGTTTCCCAAAAGGCATCCTTCCACCCTGAGCTCTGAGCTCCTCTCCTGATGTTCTCTCGCCAACCATACCCCCATCAAAGATAGTTTATAGATGAAAGGATGTAGCTACAGTACATACAATTTTGCAAACACCACAGTTTGAAAAAGAGGCATTTCTAAGGCTTCTTTGTGAAGATCACTACACACCCACGGTCATTACCACAGGAGCTATGCCTTCTATGGGTGTGGAGGCAGCCTCCTTGCCTGAATGTTCTCAGCAGCAATTCTTCCACAGTTTATTTTTGCTCCTTTTACTAGAAAGATGGTTCCTTTGAAATTCTTTATAAACAGAGTCGACTTCCAAACAGTGTGGTCAGCCATTTAAGAATATGGAGAGCTGCTACCCAGCGCATGCCTGGCATCGCCCGACCGAAGTACATGCAAGCATCCATCCTTTTCAAACCACAGAGCAGGCTGAGGTAAGTGGAAAATCATGGCCAAGGGCCTACTGAGAAGGAATTATTTGAAACACAGCAAGGCTGGAGTTTAATGCCCAACACCACAACGTTTCCAGAAATGGAATTTGACCAGGTTAAGCGAACCTCTGGTGGGTCATAGGAAATGTGAGCCAAACAGGATGGCGTTAGACACTTCAGGCTGAGGGAAAGCAAAACAAGAAGGATGGAATGACACTGGGGCAGGTGCTATTAACCAATGAGCTCGATGAAACACATCAATTCTGTCCTGCTTTATTAGAAACCTCTGGTACCCTTAGATTCCAAATTATACAAGAAATGAAATATTTCAATATAAGGACTAGACGCCTGCAACCCTCCAAATTAATGGCTCAAAGCCTTAGCTGCATCTTGGTTGTCACCTGGAAGCTTTATAAACATGGATGCCTAGGTCTCTCTCAAAGGGATACTGATTAATTTGATCTGGGGTGCAGCCACGACTGAGACTCATTGCTAAAGACATCATCAAATCTTAACTCATAGTCATAACATACTCCCCAAATAACTACTGAACGTCTATGAGGTGCAAGGCTGTCTAAGAAGCAGGGTACATATTAAAAGATGATTACCAAAACTATACCCAGGGCATCAACTGTACTTTAAATCATACAACCTAACTGGAAAAATAAGACAAGAAGAAGAATGAAAGAGAAACAGGGGAGAGAAAGGGAAGGCAGGGAGGGAGGGAGGGAGGGAGAAGGTGTACTCTAAGACAAAACTAAAAGCCATCATGAGGAACAAAAAATTTCTACACAAGAGTGCAAAGATGGTACCAATTACTATTAGGTGAGGACAAGGGAGAGTTTCCTAGAAGATATGGCAACCATTTGAAAATAAAGGATGAATGGAATTTGGACAAAGAAAATTGGGAGGGGAGAGAAAGGAAGAGGGGGAAAGGCTGAAGGAAACAACATAAATAAAGACAGAAGCAGGAAACACAGTCCCCCAATTTGGAGGGCTTTTACTATACATGAAAAGAGAGGATGCTTACAGATATTACATAGGCCTCATCTGGGAACACCTTTAAAGTTTGGCCTCATCCTATGTGTACCAGGGAGCCACTGACCATTTGAAAGCAGGCCACACCAGGTGACAGCAGTAGAAAGAGAAGTCCAGGGAGGTGACAGGGGCTGACCAGAGCAATGGCAGAGGGAGTTATTGATTGAACACCAATGTTGACATACCACAGAAGCCAAATCAATGCAATTTTTCAATTCGTTTAGATGTCAGCTAATTAAATTTTTTAAATCTAATTTTTTATTAGATTCAAAGGAGAGAGAAAAGCCTAGACCATGAGAAGAATGGTCATATTATTAAAAGAAAGAGACAAGCCAGGAAAAGGAAGTGAGGCATGGAAGAAGTTGAGGAGCTAGGGGTTGGGACATATTCAGCTGAGGTGATGGTGAAACAACCCTTAAAGCCACAGTTGCCAGTCACATATTTCCAACTCAAACATGTAGGCCTGAAGCTCAGGAGAACATGTGGAATTGCAGGTGTAGATTATAGCTTTAAAGAAATAAAGAAATCCTCATTTGGAAAGGAGGTGCCTACTTCTAAGATCTTAGAAATATGAGATCTGTGAAATGAATTCCAAGGGAGAATGCTCACTATTGTAGCAGCAGAGAGGGCAAGTGGGTAGGAGGAGCAAAAGTAACTGGGACAAAAAAAGTGAAGAGGGCCCCTATGTTTCCTTTCCTCAGTAGGGAACCATTGTGAAAATCAGGCCTGATTCATCCTCCAGCCCCCAAAAGATTTGAAAGAAAGAAAGAAAATCCATGAAGTCTGAGTTTCTTCCCAATTGCTTATTATAACGTGCAGTTCTTTTTGTTTCAGTCTATAAAACATTACAACCTCACTGCCCATCCAACCCTTTCAATAATTTTAAAACTTCCAAAAAGGATTTTCATAAATTGGTGTGTGGATTGGTGGTAAAGTTTCATGTTGTCCCTTTGTCAGTGAGGTTTCAGAAACAAAGCCATTTCACATTTGATGCTTTCTACGCAAAGCCCCTGTTCTCTCTTCAACTCCCTACCACATACGCCTCAATGAGCTCCTCACACTCCTGCTCCATTTGTTATTATTTAAAGGACAGTACTTTTTATAAGACTGGAGTTATAGTTGGGAGCTTTTGTTTTGTTGTGTTTTTCAGTACAGTACATATTTTCCAATTCGCCATGTATTATCAAAAGTGGAAAAGGAATTAAATCACACAAGTAAGCCTTCTCTGAAATATGCAATAGCTTGGTCTAGGATCTCTCCAATTCCAAAATTCCATGTGCCAGTACTCCTCAATGTAAAAGGAGGTTTTTCTTGCCTTCTCTTTTTTAGGGGGAGAGAGAAATGAGGAGCAAAAGTATATTCAGAGAAAGAGAGCAAACCGATCTGGCCACCTGAAAGTGTCCTGGGCCCTGAAACAATCAGAGTTAGGAAGAAGCTGTGTGACCTTGGAGAGTTCAGCGCCTCATCTGGCTTTAACAATCACTTACCCCAACCCTAGTCTTTTAGAGATGAAGAAACCAAGACCCTTTTAGAATTTGAAATTCTGATATTCTGTGTTCCTTGCTTTGGTACAAGGCTGGGGACCTGACTTTCAATGTGACCCTCAGGAAATGTCAATACACCCATATTTAGAAATAGGTATCACATATGGCTCTACATTAATTATTTTAATTACCTCTAATAATTTCCAAATGGCACAGACACGGATGCTGCTTCCTGGCCACAATGGACATGTGCTTTCATACTGTACCCTCATCTGCCCTAAAGTGTCCAACCCCTACCAGGCTGTTAGCTAAAAGCATGTCCATAATAGAACTTACTAAATCTGAACCATGTTTTATATACAAAGTTGTAACAATGTGAGTAAATACAGATAGGCACCAGTCAGCACTCAGCACTCACAGAACTGAGTATTTCCTTTGTTGGCATGCTTGTTCTATTGCCTTACTTAATTTTGAACATGCTTTCTCTCCCCTACAGGAGTCAAGCTCCTAGCGTGCAGAACGTCAATCCAACTCAACTTTTTTTTGCCCAACACAGTATTCTGCACATAACAAGGTCTTAAGGAATAAAGTACTTACTGTGAAATGTTTTCTATGTTTTAATATGGACAGAGAAAATCGCACACGGTGTGACTAGGTTCAGCTACCAGCTCAATTTGCAGTTACAGCTTCAGCAGGCTGATTCTAGGCTCATATCCCCGGCTGTAGCAGCTATCTGTCAAGCACGTGGTGGGTACGGCAGCTGAAAGCTGCTCTAATGGAGAGTGGGATAGATGCAATATATTTAACAGGACTAAGTTCTTAGGGTCACACCCAATACCAAGTGAGGAAAACCAAAAGGACTCAAGGCAGTAGGAATAATTCTGCCAATTAGCAGCAGAAAATAAGGGCAAGGTAGGAGAGCAGCAAGACCATGGCCAATCTTAGGTAAACGCGTATCCAAATCCCAGCAATACTTTTATTTTGGGAACTCTAGGCCAAATAAGGATAGTTTCTCCAGTGGATGTTCTACAACGAATAAGGATAGTTTCTCCGGTGGATGTTCTACAGTGAGCATACAGTATAACAGAGAAGGGTGCTTTTTAACTTGTCCATGTTACATACAACATAAATGATTAGATACTATAACTTGTTTCACCAACTGTAACACCATTAGTAGTTGAAGACTTTTCTAATCACTGTACTTAGTAAAAATTAGCACTTGAGGGTTTAAAACATTTCCACCTGTTTATATTAAGAAAGCACTCAGCTGATTTGAGAGAACAAAGAAGTCTGTAAAGAAACCAAATTTCTGCCCTTTACCCTTCTGGGACCACTCATGTTAAGTTGGGGAGCTGTCCTAAACTTTCAGCAAATCCCAGTACCAACATACGTGCTAACTGATGAGTGAACCGGAATCATAAAGGCATTTTCTCCATTTCACGGGGTCTAGCAAAGGTGATTAAAAACCCCTTGCTCAATACTACAAACTGCAAAGACAAGGGGCATCAGTCTGGTATCAAAGCAGCTGTCCTATCAAAGCTTTCCCTGTGAGCCAATTAGGGACTGGCCAGAGTAAATTGTGTTCTTTTTTCTTCAATAGGTACAAAGAATTATTTGAAAAGATTTCAAAGCCTTGTTGTACTCAAAAAGTTAAAATACAAGAATTCCCTGAAAGGAGAAGAATCTGAAGATTCACAAGAGAATGGGCCAGCAAATGCCCCATTGAGACCCTCTCTAAAATTACCCTAATTTAAATGGAGAGGCAAATTAGCCCCCACTAGTTGAGAGAGAGGAATAGCCTACATTTGGACATGGAAGGTCTCTGACATACACCCACACAAATCATTTCAGGGCAAGGCTGAAATGCATCTTCCGCTCTGCGTTTTAAATGACGGGACCCCAACATGCCATCCTCCACAAGATAAGGAGTAAGGAGGTTTAAGGTAAACAAAGAATGATGACTTCCTTTTCCCCCTACTAAGGACAGATGTAGTAAAAATAACTGCTTTATGATGTTCACCCACTTTAAGTTAACAAACTGCAAACAGGTATGTTTGTAGGATAATGTTTGAGAGCTCCTAAATCTACACAAAGATGTGTCTATTAAAGGAACATGGAAATGAATCGATTAAAGAAAGGCAAGGGTGTGATTGATTGCGTTCACATGTGCTTTCATTGGTAAAGCTACATTTATTTAGTGATTGCAACCTTATAAAGACAAATCTGGATAGCAGGAAAGTTCTAATTTTTTTTCCATCTACCAACTCACTGTTTCAAATTTTAAACAAAATAGATTTACAGTAGCTGAAGAACACACACATCACAAGCCAAAAAAAAAAAAAAAAAAGCTATTTTACCCTTTCAATGTGGCTAGCAAGACTCCTTTGTGTCTACCAATTTCCCTGGGTGGTGCTATTGCCAAGAAATTCTAATTCATGACAAGGTTGTCTGCAAATTGGGGACAGAGGCAAAACTGTGGCTGGATGGATCCTACAGTTTGCTTTGTTTTTCTGGCTGAGACAGCACCTGGCTGTTCAGGCCTATAGAAGGCAGTGCAAAGGAAAGATCATCACATAAAAAGAGAAGCAACGTGGCTCACAGACCAAATGCCATCCCTGGTACCATAAGACTGTTCTTAGAATGCAACCACTTCTGCAGGTCTTCCCCTAGAGATGCTTTGTATCAAAGGCCCTCGTAAAAAGGTCTGGTTTCAGGGTGCCTAAAACCAAGATGAAATTGCCGTGTTATGGGGACAATTTAGTCCTTACAGGGTAGCCAAGTATGCCATTAGTATAAAACAATGGGGGGATGGGAAGGAAGGAGGAATGTTCTATGATTTATTTATTTGTTTCCAGTAGCAGTGGAAAATTTCCACTGAGCAAAAAGGAGGCCTGAAACTGACCCAATCTGCCAATTATGAATCAGCTTTAACAACGAACATAATTCCATAAGAGTTTTCAAGTAAACATGTCGTGCTCCTTAATGACATGAAGCTAAGTCCAAATAAGACTTAGAATATCATTACTTGACCTGTATTCATAAAATCACAAATTATAAAGAGCATGTAAAAATTCTCAGTCTTTGAATTTTCTAGAGGAAAATAACTAAGAGTATAAAATGTCTTAAATCCTTTTTTATTCCCCAAGTCATCAGAAAATCCACCCCAAAATCATGATTTCTATCAGCAACAAAAGTCATGACTGGATTTCCTTCTATCTATCATCAAGTGGTACCCTCTACACTACTCCAGCTTCTGTCCCACCCTTGACTTTTTCCCACTTTTGCTCATACAGCTCTTGGAAAATTTCCTGCAAGTTTTCAAAGTGCTCAAGGCTGGTAGCCTTAAGAGTTGAGCATCAGCTGAATTCCACAAAATAACAGACCACAGAAGCACAGTGTAATTTACAGTTATATGACAGGCAGAACGATGTTACTTGGGCCAAGTGCTTAAGTATGCAGTCAGAGCTCAGGAATGGAAAGCTGTTAATGTGGGGTGTCCATTTAGATTTTAAAATTATACCAGCAATGATTTTTCAGAGTTGGAGCTATGTGGCCACGGCATCAATGTCTGAAAATCCAATGTCAAAATGATGATCTCCATGTCAGAAGGTGGCCCTGTCACAGTCAGTGACTTTGCCATAGGCTCACTATTAGACAGGACAATTATACCATATCATAAATCTAAAATAAAATTCCCAAGCATCCTCAATTTTCAAATGTACAGATGTTTTGGGCTTTATCATCCAAGACATGCTTTCTCAAGAAACTAAATCAGATTATCAGAATTCCCGTATTTTGCTCATCTCCTCAAGGCCAGGTACACTGTTCACTTTAAGAGAACATCTAATAATTACTCCTCATTTGACCTCTAAAATCCTATTACCCCAGGGCATCAGGAAACTTCCTCCTGCCTAGGGTTCTTTGTAGCAACCTTGTTGAGCTGTTTTAAGCAAGGAAGTCTCAAAATGTCATCACCTGATGGTTAATTTGGAACTAATAGTCGCATATAACCATCACCATCCCTTATACTCAGAAGCAGCAAGGGGGTTCCGCGAGAGAGAGAAAGGAAGGGATAGAAACTTTGTCAACATAGGGTCTTAGTCACCTTTATGAAAAGCAGTTATGACTACAAAGTCCAGAGAATAAAGCTCTTCCAAGAGATATCTTGTTTATAAGTGCTTCTCCCCAAGTTGTGTCATGCCTCAGTAAAAGCAAGCCTCTGAAATAACTTGGTGAGGGGTTTTAACATGAGAATGGCTGGCAGTTAGAGAGGGGTAAGGCAAGAAATGAAGAGATTCTGAAGGGTGAAAATTCCTTTGCCTGCAGATAGAAACTAAACTGGAGGTTCCTTGAAGGGGGAAGGGGGGAGGGGAGAAGGAAAAGCAGAAATGGCTTCTTAGGAAACAATAGATCCAAAACATCCTCTAATTGTCAAACCAATGATGTTCCTTTGCAGATCCAGAGTTTCTCCCGGATGGTCTAGCCAGATCTAGAAAAGCAGGTTTCCCCTGGAGAGGCCTTCCCCCAAATCAGTCTTTACTACTGTGAAAACTTGAACCAAAACAAAGTTGTGTGATTCATCAGGAGAGAACGTTGTAACAAATAAAGCCAACTTTCTTCCCTCCAACACTAACAGTTAGTCACAAACAAGGGCTGCCTTGGGCAGGCTGACTAAATCAACAGATTCCCATCCCTAACCTGTCTAGACAGTTGTTAATATGCAACCGATTCTACACCAGTGGGCTGACAATGTGAAACGAAAGCTATTTCAGAAAATAAAATTCTGGCAACATTTTGGTTTAATTAGCATGTGAACATGTGAGATAAAAGGAGGCAGAAAGATCTAGTGAGACCCTTCATGAGGTACAGTATTGTGAACGACCGGTACAGATGCACTGAAGAAATGCCTTGTGTTAAAAATGTATGAACTCTGTGTTTACAGAGTCAAAGTATCTGCTAGCATCTTTGGGCAGGAATACATGCAGGGACACACAGACTGACACCTGGAGGAAAACTCACAGGCTCTGCTCGGGGAGGACAACTAGTAACAATGGTCCAGTCAGAGGATCAGCTTTGCCACTGGGCTCCTAATTCTAAAAGTTAAACCCCTCTTGCTAGAGCAGCATACATCTCAGCCTCAAGCTGGCAAATCCTGCATTGGATCCCAGCAGAGGAAATTTAGCCCTTCATTAGCCTTAACAAGCTCCTGTCACTGAGCAGAGAAGTTCCACCGGCAGCCACACACAGAGGCTCTCACAGCCCTCTCCAAGGGCAAGCGGGTTTCTCCAGGACCAACTGTACAAGATCATTCCCATGTGCGAATCCGAACTGTCTTGTACTTTCCATGGTGCACACGGTAGGATTCTTAAATACCCATGTCCACCCACCCCCACCCACCATCTTTCCTGCAGAATGTCCCCTCAGCAGCTCCTAATTGCCGCTGAAAAAAAAAACAAAAAAACAACAACAACAACAACAAAAAAAAAACCAGTGTTTCTGCAGCAGACCCAGCACTTTCCACCGACCAGCACTTTCTTTATTCCACTTCACAAAGCCCAGCAAACTTGTCACCAGCCAGGCTCCATCCTCCCTGGGACCCCTGGCCAACTTGACATCCATGCCCTTCAGCATCCTAGGAGTTTCTTAACTGTCCCCTAAGACAAAATTAGAGGTAGGGAAGCCCACAACATCCTTTGTCCGAGACTGTGCTGTCTAACTGGAGAGGGACCGCAAACAAAAACGAGAAACAAGGACACACACCAGGGTGTTTTCTTTACGGAGGCATTACACTGGGGAAAGCTACGATGCATTGTCAGCCTAAGATAGATGTATCTTCCCTCCCTACTTGAGTATCTTTTGTCACTGGGCTCTTCTCCCTTTTGCCTACCTCCTAATCTGAAAATCAGGCTTCTATTCTCTACTGACATTCACTAATTACAGAGAAAACACTCCACTTTGCTCCTAACCCTCCCCCCAATCTGACGGAAGCACCAGTTGAAACAGATGAACCTGATTTAAGGTACTAAGCAGGTAAGCTCATGCATGTAGGAACATGGTATCCTGTCAGCGATCGCTTAAAAAGAAGCCCCAAACCATCTCCCCACCCGGCTCCGCCGAACCCCAGAAGTTGGGCAGGTCTCTGATGGGGGACAGTGAGCCCAACAACATGTGCGCAAGGATGTGTGTTGGTGACTGGAACGCAGGCAGTGTGGACCTGGACCGGCTGCTCAGCTCAGCACATTAAGAGGTTAGGGGCGGGTGGGAAGGTAAACGCATATGACTGTTTCGGAAAACATTTTTAAAAACATACAGCCAAAAAATGGGGGAGGGGGGATCAAACAAATAAACAAACAAACAAAAATTCAACCCAAAGCCCAACACCAACGCAGCCCCTGCGTCTCCGCCGCCACCACACGATTTACACAAGTAATTTAAATCGTTCACCTGCTGCCAGGTCTCCTCCAGGGATGGCAAAGCTGAGAAGTAGCCGGTGTCGTGGACAAGTTGTAGCTCCTGGAATATACTATAACTAGCCAACACGTCCATGCTTCTGCTGCCGGGCAAAACGGGAGGCGAAACCCTCCCCCGAACACAGTTGGGTATGTTTGTTTGTCAGTCTGTCTGGCTCACCCCCCAAGAAGGCAGACATCCAGTGGCCCTTTTGTTTTGTTTTGTTTCAGTCAACTAAAAAGGAAAAAAAAAATCAATGCAGGCGAGGGACAGAGGAGGTGAGAGAGGAGAGAGTGAGTGGGGTGGAGGGAGAGAGGCATCCAGCGTGTACAGTGCAGACGACTGCCAGGAAAAGGGGACTTCTCCACGGGAGTAACAATTCCCTTCCAGGGCTCTAATCACTCCAGCTCGTGGATCAGGAAGGGGGATGCAAACTCACTGACACGAAGCTGCCATCTATTTCTGCAGCGCTGTTCGCTCCTAATGCAATCTTTGCTCTTTATTTTGGGAGGTTGCATTTTTTTTCTCGCGATCGCTTCTCCCCCCCTTCTCTTCCCTCCCCACCCCCACCCCATCCTTGCTAGTTTGTAGTCCCCCCCTTTTCTCCTCCTCCTACTCTTTCCCCTCCCCAAACTGCCCCCCTCCGCCCGGCTCTCCGCGCAGCCGTGGGATCTCGGAGGAGGGCTTCCATTAGGCCGCGTGTGACCATGTAAGGTAAACAGGGGGCTCATGAAGTCACTGAGGACCAATCAGGAGCGCGGAGCTGGGCCAGGGGCGGGGCTGGTCCCTGACAGCGGGCTAGGATTGGTGCGCGGCGGATCTCCCTGCTGCCTTACAAGGCGGTGCAAGGCGAGCTATTTTTAGAGGGCTATATAAGGGGGCCGAGGCGGCCGCACGGCGGCCGGGGGACGGGGAGGGCTGCGGCCACACTCGCGCCGGCTCCCGAGACGCCGGGGCAGCAGGGCTCGGGCTGCGTGCCGGCCTCCGACCCTAGCTTTGGTGCCTGGCAAAGCCAGGCGCGTCCGGAACCCGCACCCCTAAGAGGGGAAGGGTTCCCGTGTCGCCGCGGTGGCGTGGACGCGGCCGGGCAGGAGGTGACGGTCCAGGGCGCTGGGTTAGGATGCCTCCTGGAGGAGAGACGGCGCGGGGAAGCCGCGGAGACACGGCCGGGGAGGGGGCAGGGTAGGAATGCCACTCTCCACTCCGCCTCCCGCCTCGGCAGGGCGGGGAGCCGCGCGCGAGGCCAGGCGCAGGTCCTCACGTACAAATAATAAACAGAACAGCCACAAAAAGGCACCGAAAGCCCCTTCACAAATTCTCCGCAGGCTAGCGGGGTGCGGAGAGGAAGCGGCCGATGAGGAAGCGCCACACAATGGGCGAGAACAAAGGGGAGCGACGCGAAGAGCGTCCCGAGCCCGCCCCCGCGCCGCGCCGCGCCAGGCCCCGCCCCGCCGGCGCTGCCCCTCCCCCCAGCCGAGCGCGGCCCGCCCCGGGTCAGGCGCCCGGTTGGGGTCGGTCGCTTCCGGCCTATAGCTCCAGTGTGTGTTACAGAGAATACGGGGAACCCAGGTAGTCCGGGGGCGCAGGCCGGAGCCGGCAGCTTGATGGGGATCCTTTACGTGGGCCTCACCATGTGGCTTCCAGCGAGGCGTCTGTGCAGGGCTGCGATGGTGGGAGAGGAACCCGGGGGCTGTTTTGTAGAGGTCTGTTACCTCTGCGATGAACAGCCCGCACCTGGTCCATCTTTAGGCTGAGAAGGGACCCCGCACACTCCACAAGGGTCGGTCGATTGTTTACTTGACCTTAAATGGTTAGTGTGGTTCAAGTTTCTCCAAAATGCACTGCGAGCTGAGCTGCTACTTTTGGAATGACTGCAGAATCCAGTACTTGTGCAGACATGAGAAACTTGGTTCTACCAGTAATGGAAGAAACGCATCCATCTTAGTCGTCCTACTTGCTTTCCCCCTCGTTGACTATGTGGGACTTGATATCACAGTGAAAGATTCAGTCTTATAAAACGAGAACAGCTTGAAATTCAGTATTTGCCAGGAGTAATTAAACGAGAATTACCGGGATTGAGAAAAGTCTGGTTTATTTACTTGTTAGTGTCTGGAATTCTGTGCGTATCCTATAACCTAAATGCCTGGAATATGCACGGATGCAGCCACTTACTTGGCTGCATGACCTTGAGCAAAATAGTGGGTCACGGCCTCTACCTACATACACATTTCTGAAACAGTGATACTGATGTCTGCTTGCCTAGTTGTTAAAAGTCAAAATAATGGTTATAAATCACCTGGTGCAGTATCTGGCACTATGAGCTGAATACAAAATGTTAGCTATCATTATCTCCGGACTTTAGCTCAGTAAACTGATGTCTCAACTAATGGGACCCAGAGGGGAATATCCTGGAATCATGGAGGTAGAGTGGGGGTAGAAATCCCTTGCCAATCTGTTTTTGTTCTCCCCTCCCCCACGCTATTTCACTTGGGGTTGGGGCTGATGCACTGAAACCATTGAGAAACACTAGGGCAGAAAACATGTTCATGAGTAAGAGGAGAAGGAAAAGAACTTGAACATAGGAAATTATAGAGGGAAAAGGCAAGACCATACCATATACTTTGATGTTGGACATTCAAGTGAACTTATTTTTTGTGTGTGTTACTATAACTACTTTTGAACAAAATGACGTTTTCTGTTAGCTTTTGAGTTTGAAGATTTGAACAATAGTTACCATCAAGCATTTACAATGTGGCTTATGTACATATAAACATTTTATGTGCAATGTATCATTTCATCCTAAGGACAGCCCCAAGGTAGGTATTTTTATTACCCCCAACTTCATGGATGAGGGTATCCAGGTTTAGAAGTGCTACACAGCCAGGAAGTGGCCCAGCAGGAGTTCAAATACAAGAGTATCTCCTAAAATTGCTGTGCTCTGGGCTCTGAAAGGGGAAAGATTGAGTTTCTTGAGTTTTAGTCAAGATGTGTTTATAAAAATCACTTGGGTAGGGCTAGAAGTACTTCCATTGAGACTTTACCATTTCAGCCATCCAACTCACAAATAATTCTGCCAAAATTTTACAAAGTAAATCTTGCAAATCTCATGACCTTTTTTCAAAGCTTTATAGAATATTTTAGATTCATTCTAAGAGATTTATGCAGCCAGATGTTCCAAAAGGTACATTTTCAATAAAAGTCATATTTGACTACTTTTTATAGCCTAGAGACCCTAGGGTCACATTGTAAAACGCATTCAAAGTATCCAAATATGCAAAATAATCAATAAATTAATATTACAATGGAATTTTGGCAGTTCAGCAAACCAAAAGCAAACAGCATTGTTGTAACTACCATTTATTCAGTGTTTTCTTCGTACCTGGCATTTTACACATGCTGGCATCTGATCTTCTTTGCATTCTGATGAGGGAGCTATTAGTATTCCATTTTTACAGGTGAAGAAACTGCAGTTCAGAGAAAGCCCCTAATTTGCTCATTACCATACGTCTGTGAAGTGGTAAAAGCAGATTCAAATATAGGTCTGCCTTCAAGTTGACTCCAAAATGTATCTTCTCTACAAGCATTGCCTTTGGAAACAATGATTTTTCTAATAATACCACCCTTTGGAAGTAATCCTATAGAAAACAACAAGAATAATCCTCAACTTATAAATGAAGATATTTTCAGAATAAAATAGTAAAAATTTAATATGTAAATCAACATAATCAAGGCATCAGACTGTTACCACCAAAAAATTTCTGCTTCATTGGTATAGGAAGTTCTTATTATCCCGGCATGATTAGTACAGGTAACAGCTCCTCAAAGTAAATCCACTTAAAACAGGGACCAAATTTCAGAGCAATTAGTGAAGAAAGGATTGCAATGTTACTAAAACACATTTATGCTGTCCTATGCAAGCATACTTCATTTTATTGTGCTTTGTAGATAAATTACATTTTTTACAAATGGAAGGTTTGTGGCAAACCTGTCAAACCTAACAGAGCTCTTTTCCCAGTAGCTTGTACTCACTTCATGTCTGTATGTCACATTTTGGTAGTTCTCTCAATATTTCAAACATTTTCATTATTATCATATCTGTTATGGTGATCTGTGACAATTAGTGTTTCTATTGTAATTGTTTGGGAATACCACAAACTGTGCCCAAATAAGACACAAGAGCTTACTAAATGTTGCGTGTGCTCTGGCTGCTCCACCAACGTGTTAGTCCTCCATCTCTTTCCTCCTCTTCAGGCCTCCCTATACTTTGAGACACAACAATATCAAAATTAAGCCAATTGGGTGGCGCCTGTGGTTCAGTGGGTAGGGCACTGGCCCCATATACCAAGGGTGGTGGGTTTGAACCCAGCCCTGGCCAAACTGCAACAAAAAAATAGCTGGGCATTGTGGCGGGCACCTATCGTCCCAACTACTTGGGAGGCTGAGACAAGAGAATCGCCTAAGCCCAAGAGCTGGAGGTTGCTGTGAGCTGTGTTGTCATGGCACTCTACCAAGGGCAACAAAGTAAGACTCTGTCTCTAAAAAAAAAAAAAATTAGACCAATTAAAAACCCTACAATGGCCTCTAAGATTTCAAGTGAAAGGAGAGTGATTCATCTCTCACTTCAAATCAAAATCTAAAAATGACTAAACTTACTGAAGAAGGCATGCCCAAAACTGAGAGAGGCCAAAATCTAGGACTCTTATACCAGTTAGCCAAGTTGTGAATGTAAAGGAAAAGTCCCTGAAAAAAATTAAAAATGCTACTCCAGTGAACACACAATGATTAAAGAGGAGGGAGAAAGCCAAATAGTCTTATTGCTGAAATGGAGAAAGTTTTATTGGTCTGAGTAAAAGACCAAAGGTTTCCTTAAGCCAAAACCTGATCCAGAGCAATGCCCTCTCTCTCTTCGATTTTATAAACGCAGAGAGAGGGGAGGAGGCTACAGAAGAAAAGTTTGCAAGTAGCAGAGGCTGGTTCATGAGGTTTAAGAAAGGAGCTGTCTCCATAATAAAAATGCAAGGTAAGCTAGCAAGAGCTAATGTAGATACTGCAGTAAGTATGTAGAAGATCTAGCTAAGATAATGGATGAAGGTGGCTATACCAAACAAGGTATTATCAGTGTAAGTGAAACTGCCTCCTATTAAAAGAAGATGCCCTCTAGGATTTCATAGCTAGAAAGAAGTTAATACCTGGCTTCAAAACTTCAAAGGACAGGCAACTTTCTCATTAGGGGCTGTTACAGCTGGTGACTTTAGGTGGAAACCAATTTTGAAAGTCCTAGGGCCCTTAAGAATAATACTAAATCTATTCTGCCTGTGTCCTATAAATGGAAAACAAAGTCTGAATGACAGTACATCTGTTTATGACAAGATTTACTGAATATTTTAAGCTTGCTGTTAAGACCTACATCTCGGGAAAAGAAAAAAAAAAAAAAGATCCTTTTCAAAATATAACTGCTATTGACAATATACCTAGAAACCCAAGAGTTCTCATAGAGATGTTGTTTTCATGACTGCTAACACAACATCTATTCAGGACCCTATAGATCAAGGAGTAATTTCAGCTTTTATGCCTTAGCATTGAAGAAATACATTTTTTAAGACTATAAGTTCAATACATAGTAATTTTCTGATGGATATGGACAAAGTAAATTGAAAACCTGGAAACAATTAACCATTCTAGATACCATTAAGAACATTTGTGATTCACAGGAGGAAGTGAAAATACCAACATTAACAAGAGTTTGGAAGTTGATTTCAACCCTCATGGGTGAGTTGGGGGTTCAGGACTTCAGTGGAGAAAGTATTATAACTGCAGATGTGAGGAGACAGCAAAAGAACTAGAATTAGAAGTAAAATCTGAAGATATGACTAAATTGATGCAATCTCATGATAAAATAGGTAAGGATTTGCTTCCTATATATAAGCAAAGAAAGTGATTTCTTAAGATGGAATTTACTCTTGGTGACCATGCTGGAAACATCGTTAAAATGATGATAAAATATATATTTTTTTTAAATTACATAAATGTAATCAATAAAATAGTGGCAGTGTTTAAAAACATGGACTCTCATTTTGAAAGAAGTTGTACTTTGGATAATGTGCTATCAAACATCATTGCATGCTACAAAGAAAGCTTTAATGACAAGAAAAGTCAACTGATGCACCAAACCTCATCGTTGTCTTATTTTAAGAAATTTCCACAGCTGCTCAACCTGCAGCAATCACTACCCTGACCAGTCAGCAGCCATCAACGTTGAGGGAAGGCCTTCCACCAGCAAAAACATTATGACTTACTCAAGGCTCAGAGGATCATTAGCATTTTTAGCAGTAATTTTAGACAGAGTGCTAATGCACACTTGATAGACTATAGTGTAATGTAAACATGGCTTTTATAGCACCGGAAATCAGAAAAGTCACATGACTTGCTTTATTGTGATATTCCCTTTATAGCAGTGGGCTGGAAACAAGTTCCACAATCTCCCAAGGGATGCCTATATTGAACAAAATTTACATTGTAAATCCAACTATGTGCTAATTGTAGAATAATTAAGTAAATCAAGAAAATGATTGGTGGCTTAATCATTTTCTACAAAATGTAAAGTAGGGCTCAGATCACTATACCTCAAAATACAGTACCAGGGCACACTGAGCATTTTGAGCTGAAGGAGATTGGGAGACCTTCCTTTGATCCCCTTTTCTTCCTTAAAACAGGTCATAGACACTAAAATTCCCCTCTTTCAAAGCAAGGCATAAAACCTAAAAAGGTCAATCTCTGTTTTATGCCCTGAAGAACCTTTTGTTACAAGTCTTCTGCCCCTTATATGAAGGCCAAAGAAAATCTGAGCAAACAAACCTTGGTAATTTTCCCCCTAGTTTGAGATTTTACCCTTTTTTTTTCCAATTGTACTTTGACATGACTGTCCATTCTTCATCAAACCTAAGCATGAAAATATAGTTTTCCTTGGATATGGCAGGGAGGGGGTGGTGGTGTCCTCATTTCTAAAACTTTAAATAAATTTGCTATGTTTGTCTCTTGTTAATCTGTCTGTTGTTGTGGGCATGTCACTATGAATCTTTGGATCATACCTTACAACATGATTTATTTCATATTTGAATTTTACAGCATAATCAAAAAGAGGATCATTTTGGAAAAATGTTAAAGGGATTTACCAGTTTTCCCAAGGTCCTCAATTAATTCTTTGTATTCAAAGTATTCTCTTCTAAAGCAACAATAAAATCATCTTTCCTATTGATTTTACCTTTATTTGTGAATTTAACTCTGCAGATGGTCACTTGTCAGTGCCTTTACCAACCTCACCTTCACTGACATCATAAAACCTTATACCTTTTCCAGGGTCTTTTATTTCAGTTTTCAATACCATTGAATGTATTTGCATTGGATTGTAAGTGTTTGCCACCATGGGAGCAGGAGAGAAGACTGAGATTAAGAAGTGATATTTGAAGGGGGACTAATTAAGTAAGCATTTCCATCATTAATAAACATTTTCACGTACTAAGACTTGCTTCACTTCACAGTCTTAACTATATTTGAGGAAAGTCTGAACAAGAGTGTCGGAGATGTAGAGGGCAGTAAACAAGACTGCCTAAGAGACATGGCTTGAATTTGGAAGAACATGTCCATGATCACTTGACAGCTATTTCATGATTGAGAAAAAAAAAAAAAAAATGGCTAGCTCAGGCTTCTTGTATCCTGGATAAAATATTCTCGGAACATACACTCTCTTTGATTGCATTCTATCCTTTTTTTCAGCTTATAGTTTGGCTTCCCGCTTGTTCTGCCCATAGGGTGGAAATGTCCTGGTTACAACAACAGGAGCCTGGTCACTGTTATAGTGCTAGCTGTTGTCAAGCATTACAAAGACATTTTAGTTATTTGTGTGTTCCTTAAGAGTTGAATTAGCATGGGTGTGACTCCCTGGGTGTGGTCAATTCTGAGACACTAACGTGAGGGTTTTAGACATGATGGGGTTAAAAACAATGGTTTTGGTAAATTAACCAAGAACTCTTGGCAGGCAGCCTTCTGTCCTTCAGAAAACATCCCAATCTTCCCATTAACTTTCCAGAATTCTGTGGGTATGTTATAGTTAAATAAAACATTTATTTTTAAGTATAATGCCAAACCAACTCTGAATGTTATATCTTGCATTGCAGTGGAAAGGGGGAGCCTGGTACATTGTGGGTGATGGACACGTGGTTGGGGAGGCAATTTGTTTCTTTCCTCTAACTCAGGGGTACTACTGCTTAACAGAAATTCACTGACAATAATGACAAAGGTAAAGAATTCAAGAATTCAGCCAAAGTTCACTGTCAAGAATGTCCTGCCAGACCTTAGAATGTTTAGCCATTTAATGCCATTGTGACTTGTGTCATGAGATTCCTATGGAGACTGGTATCAGCAGTCACTTTTCTAGCTTGAACTACCACACTTAAAAGTGTCAGTATCCTCTAAAGAAGAACAAAATCATTTAAAATGCAAAGCACTTAGGTTGAAAATAAAATGGTAAACACAGACACATTACCAAGATCAGTGTCTGAGATGGTAGTAACTTGTCTTGGAAGTTAAAAAAGGCATCTGAAGTGTCTAGTCTAACCTTCATCAGATACACTGTTTCCCTTTGCAATTTTCCTTTTAGAAGATGCTCAGTTCTTCCAGGGATGAAGAACCCCCTGCAAACACAGGGATAGGCCTCATGATTGAACCTAATTGGCTCATTTTCTCCATCTAAGAATATTCAAAGTTTTATGGACAAAGATTTTGAGAAACAGGCCAGTAGCAAATGAGAAAGTTTTTTTTTTTAAATAATAGAAAGAATTACTTTCCCTGTATAATGATAGAAATGAATGCCCACATAGTTGTGATGTTAGTGATAAATTAAGTTACTAATGTTGCAGGGATTGTTACCCTTTGTGGTATGTGAGGCACCATTTGTAATTCTGCGCGTTACATTTCAACTTGAGCATTTTTTGTTATGACATGTTGAATACAACACTGTATTACTATTAATATATCAAATATCACTGTCAATGTTTTATCAGAATATTATCATTTTTCTTTTAACAGTGCCATTTCCAATGGATTTGGTGTGCAGTTAATGGGATTTAACAGCAGAAAGCATCTCAGATTTTGTAATGGAAATCAATGGGAGAATAAGATTGATTTGATAGAAAGTCTCTGTCCTGCAAACTTTGCTGACAATGACCATTCCTTTAAGTGAGGGATACACATTCTACAAGTGCCTAATGATGAGTTTTTGTGTATATGATAGATCTGGGTAGTTTGGAAGATTAATAATGTTGGCAGCAGCTTTTGCTGACTGACTCATTTGAATTCTACTGGATTTTCTTTACCAGAAGGATGGTTGTTTAAACCATTAGAAAAGACAGCTGAGTCGTAGTTTTTTTAATACTGGTCACTGTGTTTCTCAGGAATAAGCTGGTCAAAGGCTTTAAGGCCAGTTCATTTGTGGGATCTAAATGGGAGAGATGATGTGTTAGTGCCTGCCTCAGAATGCTTCGCCCTTCTCTCCCAACCTTTTTCTCTTTCTACTGCTCTGCAATGCTCAGTGATTTTTCTAACCAAATGTGGTCATGTTTATACAGAGTCATTCCATTTTGGCTTCTTCCAACGCCAGACATCACGGATGGCATGCTCTTTGCCCACTTTTGTTATTTGGGGAACTCGAGCAATCCCATTTGATGAAGGCCAAGAAGCAGGACAATTCAGAGTAGCTCAGGGCCTCTATCCGGTTTGTCCAAATGTGAAATTCCTCCCAGCTCCCTCCCTCTTTGCCACAAATCAAACTATTCTTTGGTTTTCTGCAGTATCGATTTTCAATCTTTGAGGAATGTGATAAATCAGTCCCTCTTGTTTGGTCCTTTCTAGATGTTCATGTGCATGACTGCCTTTTGAGATTACAAATTCCTAGCATTTGGCTGATCACCATTTAGAGAATCTATTATCTGCAATGGTTCACACAAACTAATATATTTTTTTGATGAATTAAAGAACATACAACATGTTTTTAATAACATTTAAAAATATTACTCTTTCTCCAATATTGTTTGCACTGTCTTCTGTCAAATTGGCCTAACCAGGAGAAATGGTATTCACTCAAATGACATCAAATGTGCTTGAAAGAGAATAAAAGTTCTATGCTTCTAGCAAAAATCTCTGTAATAAAATTACCAGAATCTACACAAAGTATATGAGACACATAAAAGTACTCACTTCGCAGAGTGCTATTTTTTGTTTGGTTGTGTGTGTGTGTGCGTGTGTGTGTATTTATTTCAGATTAATATGAAGGTACACATGATTAGGTTATAACATTTGCATTTGTTAGGTAAGGTCCCTGTTGAAGTTGTGCCCCTCACCCAAGAGGTGTGCCATATACCCTTACATTATGCCTACTAGGTGAGAACACACCAATTCCCCTTTCTCCTCCTCCATTACCCCCCCCCCCCCATCTTGAATTAAATTGAGCTTTTCTCTTGTATGGACATGTATGAGTTCATCTACTGAATTCATTTAGTATTGACTATGTTGGATACTTGCTTTTCCACTCTTGTGATACTTTATACGAAGAGAATATTCTCCAACTCTATCTAGGTAAATACAAAAGATATAAAATCTCCATCTTTCTTTATGGCTGAATAGTATTCCATAGTATACATATACCACAATTTATTAATCTATTAATGGGTTGATGGGCGCTTGGGTTGGTTCCACATCCTGAAAATTGCAAATTGAGCTGCAATAAACAATCTAGTTCAAATGTTCTTATGATAAAAAGATTGTTTTTTCTTCTGTATAGATACCTTATAATGGGATTGGGGGATCAAGTGGAAGTTCTATTTTGAGTTCTTTGAGGATTCTCCGTACTTCTTTCCAAAGAGGCTGTATGCATTTGTAATCAACAGTATAAAAGTGGTCCCTTCTCTCCACATCCATGCCAGCATCTGCAGCTTTGAGCCTTTCTGATGTGGGCCATTCTCACTGGGGTAAGGTGATATCTCAGGGTGGTTTTGATTTGCATCTCTCTAATGATTAGGGACAATGAGCATCTTTTCATATGTTTGTTGGCCCTTTATCTGTCTTCTTCAGAGAAGGTTCCTTACAAAGTGCTTTAGAGATAATAGTCTTTTTAGAAAATAGGCACTTTAGGCTGGACGCCTGTAGCTCAGTGGTTAGAGTGCTGGCCCCATATATAAGGGGTAGCATGTTTGAACCCAGCCCCGGTGCCTGCTTAACCAAAAAAAAGAAAGAAGGAAGGAAAGAAAAAAGAAAATAGGTACTTCCCAGTTTATGGGGAAATATTGTTACATTTGTTACATTTTGAGAGAGACTATAATCTTGAATATTGTAACATTTCACATAGTAGCATAATAATAGACCTTTCTGTTAACTAGTAATAGCATCAGCAGAAGGAAAACTAGAGAATAAGAGTAGATTAAAAACAAGCTTTTTTCTACATTGTCCTTGGATAAATATCGTCCTACATGACCGCTAAGATCACTTAGGATGGAAATAGATCTATTTTGGTGGCTTTAAAGTAAGCATTTGACAACCTTGAATTTCTCCTTTGTGATTTGTCCTTACCATAGCAGCCTTCTGGTCTGTGATTTCATCTTCTGAATGAACTAACGTATAGGAGATTACCCTTTGTAAATACGGAGCATTAATTTTCATTTATTTACGTACATTATTTCTTCTGCTTCTGGAGAAGTATGAATAAATACAATAAAACCCAGAAACTATAATCCAAAAACTGTTAGTATTAAGTAAAAGACAGAATTCAAATACTAAGGAATAAGGGAAGAAGAAAGATAGAATAGTGGATATCATAATCATTCTAGCTGTTTCTCCCATGAAACACTGATCAACTGATGTTGTTATTTAAATAGTAGTTCCTTATAAATTTGTTTAGCATGAATCTATGTCCCTAGAGCACAGAATCTCATTTGTTTATGGTTATTCACTAGAAAAGTCTTCCAATTTTGTTATGTGTTTAAAAACATTCATAATAAATTGTTGAAAAAAATGTAAATATAAAATTTCAGGGACAGGAAGAGGGGGAGGATGCCAAGAAGGTGGAGGAGGAAGTGGAGATGGAGGATGGTGGAGGGGTGGGGAAAGGGGAGAATCTGAAAGCAGCACTAGTTTTGAGTGAGGGCCTCCTTGTGCGTATGCATATATATATGTGCCTTTCCCCCCGCATTTTCATACTTTTTCTACATAGTAAAAGTGAATGAAGCTAGTTTAGAATAATTCTTTGAATGCTCACTAAGCATCAAGTGCTACAATAAATGCTCTTACATGGATTTTTCCATTTAAATCCTCCAAACACCACCAAGGAATGGATATTATTGTCATCATCCCTATTTTGTTAGGAGGTTAAGTAAATTGCTCAAGATTACAGAGCACAGAAGTAATAGAGCCTGGATTTGAACCAAATGAGACTTTAAAATTTTAAATTTCAAAGTCCTAACTTCTTAACTAAAACTAACAATAAAAGCAAAAGCAAGCACTTCAAAAGCATGTCCATAAAATTTTTGTGGCACAACACTGTGCTTGGGCACCCCTAAGATCCTCTCAGCACACCAATGTACCATGGCACACCGGTTGAAAACTCACTGATCTATAAACATAATTCACCACATAAATGACGTAAAATCAAAGACCATATGATCCTCTCAATAGATGCAGGAAAACCATTTAACAAAACTCAGCATCCTTTTCTGATAAGAATATTTATGAACACTGGCCTAGAGAAGACATTCCTTAAACGGATAGAAGCCAGTTATGACAAATTCACAGCCAACATCATATTGAATGCAGACAAACTGAAAGCATTGCTGCTTGGACTAGACTCATACAACCACATCCACTATTACTGCTACTGTTCAACACAGTGCTGAAAGTCCTGGCCAAAGCAATCAGAGAAGAGAGGGCTATCAAAGGTATCCAAATAGGGACAGAGGAGGTCAAACTATTACTCTCTGCTGATGATACAATCTTATGCCTAGAAAACCCCAAGGACTCAAGCACAGGACTCCTGGAACTGATCACATCGTTGGCAGATCTCAAGATATAAAATCAGTGTACATGAATTAGTAGTCTTCATATACACCAACAATAGTCAAGCTGAGAATACCCTTCACAGTAGTATCAAAGAAAATGAAATACTTTGGAACATATTTAACAGAGGTTGTGAAGGATCTCTACAGAGAGACCTTGAAACACTGAAAAAAGAAATAGTAGAGGTTAACATATAGAAGAACATACCATGCTCATGGCTTAGAAAAATCATCTTTGTGAAAATATCTATACTACCTAAAGCAATCTACAGATTTAATGTAATCTCCATTAAAATTCCAATGTCATACTTTGAGTATCTTAAAAAAAAAAAAAAAGTCCCACATTTCATACTGAACCAAAGAAAAAAACTCAAATAGCCAACTCAATTCTATGAAATAAGAACAAATCAGGAGGCATCACTTCTCCAGACTTTAGGTTATACTACAAGTCTATAGTGATCAAAACAGCATGGTATTATCATAAAAATCAAGTCATAGATCTATGGACAGAATAGAGAGTCTAGCATCATATTGCCATTTGACCTTTGAGAAAGCAAACAAAATCATACCATGAAGAAAAGAATCTCTATTCAATAAATGTTGCTCAGAGAACTGGTTAGCCACATGTAATAGATTGAAACCAGACCCACACCTCTCAAAAACTACAAAAATCAACTCATGATGGATAAAAGGTTCAAATTTAAGGCATGAAACTAAGAAAAACCTAGAAGAAGGTGTGGGGGAGGAAATGCTTAATCTAATAAGCCTAGAGAAAGAATTTGTGAAGAAGACCAGACTGGCAATCACAGCAGCAGCAAAAATAAGTGAGACTTGATCAAGTTGCAGAGTTTCTGCACAGCTAAGGACAGAATCAATGAAGCAAAGAGATAATCTTCGGAATTGGAGAAGATATTTGCATGCTACAAATCCAATAAAGGGCTAATTATCAGAAGCTACAAAGAACTCAAGGAAATCAAAAAGGAAAGAGCAAACAACTCCATCAAAAACTGGATGAGAGACATAAACAGAAACTTTTCTCATGAGGACAAATGGCCAAAAAACACATGCAAAAATGCTCATCATCCCTATTCCTCAGAGAAACGTAAATCAAAACTACTTCTAGATATCATCTAACCCCAGTGAGAATGACCCACATCACAAGGTCCCACCCAAAGCAATAGATACTGGAACGGGTGTGGAGAAAAGGGAACACTATGCACTGTTGATGGTTAGGACTATAAACTCATATAGATTCTATGGAAAGAAGTATGGAGAATCCTCAAAGCACTAAAAGTAGATGTACCATTTGATCCTGCAATCCCATTACTAGGTATCTACTCAATAGAAAAAGGGACATTTTATCATAAGAACTTCTGTACACAAACGTTTTTAGCTGCACAATTCACAATCACAAAGATGGAAAAACTTAGTTTTCCAACAAAGTGCCTTTCAACACATGAATGGATTAATAATTTGTGGCATATGTATACCATGGAATACAATTCAGCCATAAAAAGATAAAGATTTTGTATCTTTTGTAACAACATGGACACATTTGGAAAACTAAGTGAATTGCAAGAATGAAAAAGCAAGCATCAGAGGTACTTAGTACTAAACTGAAACAAGTTGATTAACTACTACATGTTCACATGAGAGAAAAACTCAATTAAGCTCAAGTAGAGAGAAGGGGAGGGTGAGTGAGTTCCCACCCAGCGGGTACATGGCCCTATACTACACACTTCCTGGGTGAAGGACGCAATTACAACTTGGACTTTAACCTTACAGAAGCAAGCTACGCAACCCAGTCATATATACCTCATGTTAATCTGAGATAAAAATAATAAAAGATGTAAATGGAATGAAAAGAAATATGTGTTCAGTCACTCGAGTGTTTTGGTTTGATCACGTGTGCTTGTTTTTCAATGGCCACTCTGAGGAAAACTGTGACTACAATGGGATCTATTATTCCAAGTATGGACCAACCAGGACAAGGGTAAAGTTGGATTATATTTTTCTTTGTTCTCAACACTTATTTCTCTTTAGGGAACCTAAACATAATTTATTTATAAGTGTATCTCATGGTTAATTTACATTAAACTTACAATCAACTAGAAACCTGTGACTAGTCATTCATCACATGTGCTAATGTAAAAACAGGCCCCTCTCATTCTTTCCTGGTCAGTTTGCCCCAAGACAAGACTTTCATGTGTACTTATTAAACTTCTTATTTTTAAATTCAGCTCAAGTTTTTTTCTGTCAAAATATTTTTTGAGTCTTGTTTTTATGATCTAACACATTTGTTATCTTTCTTAATTCCATGTCACCTGTAAATTGGATAGGCCTAATTGGATAATAGCTAACTTGTATGAAGCTTGCTACCTGCCAGTCACCATTCCGAATGCTGTACATATATTTGTTCATGCTCACAACAACATTCTGAATTAGTTACTAATTATATACCTATTACACATATATTATACAAAAAGACTTGGGCACAGAGAGGTTAAGTAACTGACCCAGGGCCCCAGCTCCTAAGTGACAGGGACAAGCGAGCTGACTCCAAAGCCTGGATGTGTAGCCACTATCCTGTGTTTTGCTGCATCAAATCTCAGAAGACACTATCTGAGACAACGCTAGCATGATGAATCCTTTTGAAAAGCTCGAGTTCCCTCCATGTTGAACTTCTTCAAAGTACATTTAGGCAGAGGTACCTATAAACTCAGTGCGTTTCTGTTATACCTTTCTCATTATCTTGTACATGAGGATACCAGGAAGTGTTTCAATGGCTTTGCTTATATATACGCGTCCACAATCCCTTAGCCTATGGCTGGGTTACCTCTCAAACAAGACCATGGCACTGTATGGCCAGACTCCAACTGGGGGCATAGGTTTCCTGGAAATTGTGGCCAAGTCCATATAAGCTATCAGTTCACAATAATTAATTCTAGAATTTTGCTAAGAAATAATGTTAAGAACCAAAATATAGTCTGACCCAAGAAAGGATTTTTGTGAACTCCCAAATAGATTGTCATAGTGCTAAGGATAGTAGAATCTTGGCTGTGGGCCTCTCTCTTGGGTACTCTTAACATGGTTCTTTAATTTTTGGATAACATAGCCTGCTCTAATGCCATCTGTACAAGTCTGCACCATTCTTTTATGATTGTCCTCAGTTACATGTCTCCCTGTCCAACTTCACACATTCTTTTGGGAATTGAGTGTGTTGAGCAAGATAGGTCAGAAACTTTTGGTTCCTAACATCATCCTTGGTAGGGTTACTCCCCTCTGTGTTATCAGAATTTCAGTCTTGAAAACTTTCCGTCCTCTCAGGTCAGCTTCCCCTTCACTGACACAGGCCTTGCAATTCCAAGTGTGTGCATTAAACTTAGAGCGGCAAGGTGGTCAAGTGCCTCTAGCCCCAGCTACTTGGGAGACTGAGGCAAGAGGATCCTTTGAGACCAGGAGTTCAAGACTAACCTGGGTTAGTCTTGCTTTGAGATAAGCAAGAACTTATCTCAAAATAAAATACATAAACTTTGAGAAACATTGTTATAGGCCATGGGCTGTGAGCCATCTCTTTGTAAACTTGTAAATGGCCTCCAGAACCTTCCAGCCAAGTCCATCTGGCCACACCCAGCCGCCCGACTACTATTTATTCTGAGGGAACAAAGTTGTCTTTCCTTCCGCATCATCTGATGGTACTTCCTGTCGGTAAGAATTAGATTTTGAGGAATAGCTATTCCCCTTTTCATTTGCTCTAAGTTCTTCTTCTTCTTTTTTTTTTAATTTTTTTTTTTGCAGTTTTTGGCCAGGGCCGGGTTTATATGGGGTATATGGGGCCGACGCTACTCCTTTCAGTCACAGGCACTGCCCTACTTGCTCTAACTTCTAAGAGGAGTCCCCTTTGTTCCAACCTTCCTTCATTCCCAAGACATAGAAACTGAAATATCTCCTCCTTAATTATCCTTTACAGCTCAACAGGCTACTATATGTTCAAAACTACTTTTGTAGCTGCTATTTTATTTGGTCCTCACAAAACCTCCATAGAGTCACTAGCATTAAAATGCTAGGAACATAGATTATTATTTCCACTTGTCAGATAAAACAACCAAGGCTCAAAGGCTAAGGCAACTTTTGTGGAACTATACAGCAAGCAGTGGCCCAAGTGAGTGCCTTTTTGTCTTTCCAGTGCACAAGTTTATCTCTACTGTGTAACTTCAAACCTGTAACTAGCATTGGAGGGAGAGTTACCCACCCTATGGCCATGCATTAAGCACAAGCATTTTCTCCCTGGTGGAAAATGCTATTATTTTTTCCCCTGGGGGGTTGGGACCTCGAAACAACTTTTTTGGAAGGGGATACAATTGAATCCATACCAAGGGAGCAGTGTGGGTTTCTTGGAAAGCTTTTGCTTTCCCTGTAACGGGGACAGCAAGGAGTCCGTCTCCCACTTTGCCTTCTATACAGCCTCGGTAGTTGAAGCTAGGCAGCTGATTGTGACTGTGAGGGAAAGACCAAGAGAACCAAGGAGTTGAACCCACATCAGGAACTGCCGGACTCAATCTTGTTACATGAGGAGTGATACACCTCTATGGTAATAGTCACTGTAGTTGGGCTTTCTGTTACTTACAGACAAATACATTCCTGATGTAGAATTGCCATTCTCACAAATCTGGCTTTGGATAATTTTATCAAATCATGCCAATTAACACCGAGTAAAAGTGTTAGTTATTATCAGGACATGCTTATAAGTGATTTAGAATAAGAATGGGGTTGAGTTAATTGAGTAATGAAAATGCTGGACCTTTCCAGACATTTTGAAAACAATGTCTAAGAAAAACGTGTATGTTGGAGGCTACCCACCAACCACCATCAGCTCTTAAAAATGACTGGTGTCTTCCAGCCCCCAGTGTTGATCTGAAAGAGCCAACATGAAAGACTCTGCTTGCTTCTCTTAGCGTTTATACCAAGGCTGGTGTGAGAAAGAATGAGGTTATGACTTATCACTCCCAACTGTGGAAATTTTAGCAAGTCCTTCTGTGTACTTTGACAACTGGACATGAAATCAACTCTGCAGTTAAATTTTATAGCCTTAAATGTACCTCTGTGCCCCATCTCATATCAGTCCTGTAATGATCTCCTTCTAGAGCTCTTTGGAAGCCAAAGAAGTCTGACAACAGTGGCTGTTGAGTCTACAGGCACTGTGAGAAAGAAAGTACTCAGATCAGGGCCAGGCACTCCATGGAGGAGGTCCCCGGAACAGCATAGGCGCTAGGGTGGCACAGGAGGGTTGCACACTCTCAGGACCTGTGGCTGAGGCCATGGAAGAGCTCGCCCTGGACATGTCTTGCCACCCCTTCCCCCATCCTAGCCTTGCCTCCAAGCAAGAATAACCTGTGATGAACGCTATTAACCCCTCGCATTCATTTCAGTTGCTACATGTCTGCTTCTTGGTTCTAATCTAGAAGGTTGAGTTAATTTTGGCTGAATAGCTCTTCTTTTAGCCATAATCCTAATAAGAACACACTCACAGAAGAAGAGAATTTTCTTTCCCTCATATGCAGGCATTTAATTTTTTTACACTGATAACTCTAAATAATTGAGCACCTATGTTTGAGGCACTGTACTCAAATTGCATAGTTGTGTTACATATGTGTATAACTCGCAAAGAAATTCTGCAATGTAGGCATTCAGACCTCACTTTATGGAGGAGACCAAGAGAGATGAAATGCCAGTCCCTGGGCCCTACAAAGAGGGCCACACTCTCACAGGAGTCATTCTCACTGTAGGTTTGCACTTGCTCCTGTGTCCCGCTTCCAAAATCCTGGCTTTTCTAAGCTTTTCATGTATTGACTTTCTTAATCGCAGCAAATTCTACCTCTTTGTATCCTGGTCAAATTTTTCTTACTTGACTAAAGAAATTTACTATTGCTTTGCTGTGTGTGTGTGTGTGTGTGTGTGTGTGTGTGTGTGTGTGTTTATTCTTTTCCACTAAAAGGAAGGAAAGGAAAGGAAAGGAAAGGAAAGGAAAGGAAAGGAAAGGAAAGGAAAGGAAAGGAAAGGAAAGGAAAGGAAAGGAAAGGAGGCAGGGAGGGTGGGAGGGAAGGAAGGAGGGAATGAGAGGAAGGGAGAGAAAGAAAGAAAGAAAGAAAGAAAGAAAGAAAGAAAGAAAGAAAGAAAGAAAGAAAGAAAGAAAGAAAGAAAGAAAAAGAAAGAGACAAAGAAAGAGAGAGACAGAGACGAGAGAAAGAAAGAGGAGAGAAATACATGCGTTTGAGAGTAGATCAGTATGTCAAGTTTCCTCAAAACATGTTTTCAAGCCATTTTCTGACTGAAATGTCTGGAGGGCAGAGCTAAATGGGGCCACCAGGTAGGAAAGCAGGCCGGCTCCATACAGTTAGGGGAGGGGTGAGAAGGGAGAAACTGGAAAGGAAAAATCTTATTAGGCTTTGTAGGTCAGGGGAATCCTTTCTAGCCTCGATTTTTAAACCTTCTGAATTTTAATTGAACGTATTTCTCCAGAGTATTTACTTGAACATGACTGTGCACGCTCAAAAAATATTCCCTATCCATATTAGAAAAAATATTACAAAATTCTAGGAAGACAGGATTGCATTAGAAGGAAGAATTTGATGATGCGCCCTTTCTGCTTCGGACAGTAACTGTGAAATTGCTGGCAACCACTAAAGCCACCAGACTTCTATGGAGCATCTCTGCTGGAAAAAACATACTGCTGGAGGGGTGACACATGACTCCATACCCCCACCTAGAAATCACCAACAATCCTTAAAAAGATGGCGATACTCTTCTAAAGATTTGTGACCATTCATGCCAGAAAGTGTCCCCAAATTAGATGCTAAAATATTAGTTTTAATGTATCTGGGGGTATTGTTAGAAAGGAGTGAAAGGTGATGAACAAAATTTGAAGGCATTCTGATTTCCAGTTTTGACCTCAAATACACAATAATGCTTGTTCTTTGTACACTATACATGTGCACGCACACTCACACTCCAAAAGATAGAAATTCTCAATTGCTCCCTCAGAGCAATGGCAAAGTCAAGTGCTAGCTAAGTGTTACATTCATCTTTTTTTTAATTCAGGTGCATATCTTTGCCCACACTAGAAATCACTCTGTTCTCTTCTCTCTGTGTAAACTTATTACTACAACTATAACTGTCACCATTAGTAATAGTGAGGATTATAACACACTGGTTTAAATAGTGATTTCTGTCTCTCTGGCTCAGCTCCAAATCTATTTTTAGAATGTTTCTCCTCACCTTCATTGTGTTTCTATAAAGCAGGTTACTCATCATTTTTGATTTAGAGATGTTAAACAAAAATCAGGACACTGAAAGGCAAGATAATGTGAGGTCAAACGCCACCACAGAGTTGTAGAAGATTGGTTCTTTAACCTATTCCCTATGCTGGAATTAATTAACTCCCCTTAAAGACAGAAAATAGAGCATAACACTGTGTAAGAGAGAATTTTCAGTTGAAAGAGTGATGCAGCATCAGAACACATTTCCAAATCAGAGTTATTCTTTTTGAAATGTTTCTCTCTCTCTCTCTCTCTTTTTTTTTTTTTGGCAGTTTTTTGGCCGGAGATGGGCTTGAACCCGCCACTCTGGGTATAGGGGGCCGGTGTCCTACTCCTTGAGCCACAGGCGCCGCCCACCATTTTTGAACTGTTTTTACACATAGTACAGAGGTATTTTGTATACCGCTGGGTAT
This sequence comes from Loris lydekkerianus, assembly GCA_963574355.1. Taxonomy (NCBI): domain Eukaryota; kingdom Metazoa; phylum Chordata; class Mammalia; order Primates; family Lorisidae; genus Loris; species Loris lydekkerianus. The sequence continues at coordinate 46,692 of CAUYPK010051087.1, forward strand.
TTTGGATCGTTTTGAAGTTGACCCACCTGAGCCAGGGCATTTTGGGGACAACCTTTTAAGGGCGCTGAGTAGAATTCTGATGATCTGTGACTAAGTAATGACACCTTTACTGCCTCCTCCATCTCTTATTCATCTTCTCCTGCCCTCTTCTCAAAGAGATCCATCCCCTTTAGCCCTTCCTTAGAAACATCTTTCCCTAGATTACTTTAGAGTCTTTGCTGCCACACTGCTGCACTGTCCCTGCTTGGCACTATGCTCCCAGGAGTGGGGTCAGGGCTGTTTCCCTTCCATGGGACTTCAAGCCAGAAGTAGGTCTCAGTGCTAATGCAAGGTGCACGGTGCGTCCATCACCCTGCCATTCATTCAGACCTGCTGCTAAGGTAGGGGTGCTCCTCCCCTCTAGGTCGCTGCTTCATTCATGAGAGCCAAACCCTTCCCTGCCTCCCACTCAGGTCTGTTCCATAATTCTCAGGGATCCACAGTCACTGGGGACTCCAAGACAACAGTACATGGACATGGCCATGGCCTCCACCATCAGCATTTAGCATCCAGGATGATTCTGCTTCACCAGGAATGAGAGGTGCATGGGGCTAGAGAGGGGAGGGAAACCACTCACTATCTGCCGCCTGAGAGACTGCTAACCTCCCTCTTCAGCAGGCCAGGTAGGAGTCGCACTAATCAATCTAATGCTCAGGCACTTTCTTTGCTTCAGTTTTTACTATGAAATCTAACAACTTTTGATGTGGTAATGACTGTAAGAAGGCCCATGCTCCCAGATTTCACATGCAGTATTTTATGAATTTTGACCCTCTAATTGCCTGCATCGTGATCCTACTCTGATTTTCCTCTGAGAACCACGTCTCTTGTAGTCACAGCTTGTGAGCTCCAGGACAGAGTAGATGCCGTCACAGGTTGAGGCAGGAAGCCCACGCTTGACCCATCAACTTCCCATCAAATTTCCCTGGATTATGGGGCTGATTCAGGGAGGATAGCCAATCAGCGTGAATCGTAGGACTTTCCTAAAAGCTATCTGAGAGGCTGTTCCTGCCCCATTGATCCGAGAGTTGGGTGCCATCACGCTGAGAGTCTAAACCCTCCAAGCCACACTGCACAGAACTTAGGGATGAGCCGGCCCATTCTTACAGGAGCAGAGCAAGAGATGCACTCTGGTAACCTTGCCGAGGGCCAAACTACGCTGGCCTGAAGGTGTACCCACTCCTGTACTTTAAGTTAAAAAAATCCTAAGCCAGTTTGCGTCCTCTTTCACAGCGTCAATGAAAACTCTGTTAGCAAATGCACTGTCTTATTTTTTCTCACTGCTTGCATCTGCATAAAAACTAGCTGAGCTAATAATACATAGTACTGTTGTTAACAGAGAATAAGATAATGTATACAAAGGTAATTTTGAGAGTACAAACAGAAATATGAAAGCTTGGAAGATTATTGTCACCCTACCACAAAGGTAACCTCTTGATACTTTTCTTCTCCTTAGCCACAATTAGATTTTTTAAATTTAACTCCTATGAAGAAATTTTGCAAACTCACTTATCCAAGAAGACTTAACTCATTACAGATTATTTGGCTGGATTTTTCTTTCCTTCCTTTTTGTTCTGTTTAGGTTTTTGAAACAGTGTCTCATTTTTTGCCCCAGGCTAGAGTGCTGTGGTATCAGAGTTTACGGTAACCTCAAACTATTTGACTCAAAAATCCTCTTGCCTCAGCTTCCTGAGTAGCAGAGACTACAGGCATGAACTACCATGCCTGGCTATGTTTTCCATTTTTAGTAGAGATGGGGGTCTCACTCTTGCTCAGGCTGGTCTCAAACTCCTGAGCTCAAGCAATCCATTTGTCTTGGCCTCCCAGAATGCTAGGATTACTGGCATGAGCCACTGCACTTGGCCCCTTTCCTTCATTTTTGGAATTGAGCTCAGTAAAACATGAGACCAATGAACTACTCTTATCCTAAACTCCTGCTACTACCTAACCACCCCCACCTCCTGTCACCAAGATCCATCAAATACTTTTAAAATGTCTATTTAGTACATTTGTTTCCTGACACTACCTTAAACAAGGGTGTCGTTATTTCTTGCATGGATTACTAAAGGTGAGTGGTGGCCACTGAGGGAGAAAACACAGTTTGGCTTTTCTTGGAGTAATGGTTATATATTTGTTGCATGTCAAATTATCCCCAAACTTAGTGACCCAAAGTAACAATAAACATTTATTATTTCGCAGTTCCTGTGCCATCTGTTTTGGGAGTGGCTTAGCAAAGATGGTTCTGGTTCAAGATCTTTCATGAGATTCTAGTTGAGACGTTGGCTGAGGCTGCAGTCATCTGAAGGCTTGATTGGGGCTGGCGATCTGCTTTTGCCTTAGCTTGTTTGCACACCTGGCCACTTGGTGTTGGGTGTTGGGAGGAGGCATATTTTAGGCTCCATGGTCCTCTGCAAAGGGTTGTCGAGGTACCTCATGATATAACAGCAGGCTTTCCCCTAGGGCAAATGGTGAAACAGATAGGGGAAAAGAGGCCACAGTGTCTTTTAAGACCCAGTCATGGAAGACATACTTTGTCATTTCTACAATTTTTTTTGGTTACACTGATGTGCATGAATACCAGAGACAGGGGTCAGGAAATATCTTGGGGACTGGCTACACAGTTGTTGGGAACAAGTTTGGGATGTTCATTTCTGAATATAAAGGAGTTAAATAGTATCAAGGTAGAGATGGACAGTGGAGAGCTAGATGCATGGGCTGTGGTTCAGAAGAAAGATATGCATGGGGAATGACAAGCACAAGGATGGCAGCTGAAGGCACAGGAGTGAATCCGCTCACCCTGGAAGAGTAGAAGAACCTGAAGGACTGAATCACCAGTATCTGAGGGTGGACAGAGAAAGAAGAGGCTGCACAGAAGACTAAGACACATGGAAAGGTGGAGGGAAAGCCAAGATATAGCAATGTCATCAAAGGTAGGAAAATTGCTAAGTTCCCACAGAGCTCTGGAATTCTATGATCCCAGTTGACCACTGTAATAATACTAGGTTTTGCTAAGGGACTGATACAATTAAAATAGTACAGGAAAAACCCTAAGGTCCTTGGAAGTTGGTATTTACTGGGCTAGTTAAATGCCTCATTGTCTTTACAAACACAAAAGAAGAATTATTTTGTTTTATTTTTGATAAAGGTGTTTTTCTTTTGTTTTTGTTTTGTATTTTTTCCTTTTCAAGTTGAATGATTTTTTTTTCTCATTATGTCCACAAATTTCCTTTTTCCAATTATTTCTTGGTGAATTAAAATAATATTCCTTATTATTTGGAATACCAAATTGGGTTACCAACCTATTGTATCATCCTCCTATCTTGAGGCAGCAAGGATTCCATTATGTTCTCCGTGACTTGGAAAGTTCAAAATCATAGACCATCCAGAATCTCTAGGCTATCCTTGTGGTCTATGATATGATGAGCTCTCACAGCTTGTAAAAATTCTTTAGGGTCAGGATTTGGGGTAGGTTGGTGGGTGATTTGATCATCTAGAGTTACGAAGATAATGCTTTAGAAAACACATCTTTAGTAGAACTACGAATGAGTTGTAAATATAATAGGTCTTTTGTTTGGTTTATTCTTTTTGCTCTGAAAGCTTTCAGGTTGAGTCTGTGTGGCTTAGAGATTTGTTTTGTTCAGGACTATTTTATTCAATCTATGATCTATTTATCCTGCACTTGACCAAATATATTTGCTCTGACCCATTTCATAGACAGCTGTTTTCTGTTTACTTTCCAGGCAGAAAAGTGCTGGGTCAGCCAAGAAAAATACTGCAAATGCTAGCAAGAGAATCTTGCATGACAGCTTAGCAAACCAATTGTATTTTGATCCTTTTCTCTATATTCTAAAGAGTTCAATTCCCTTCAGGTGGATTGAATCAGGAGGAAAATAACCTAAGTTTATGTTAATACGTAAATCAAAATTTTCCATGTAAATGAGACCTACAAATGGGATTAAAACATGTACTCCTAAATACCTTATAATAGTAGTTGACATTATTAACATCCCTGATTTTCTTCTTTCTTCTTCCTTCATTATAAAAGGGACAGGAAACATTTGATTCATTTCTGGAATATAGCCACCTCTGTCATGGAAAGCAACAAACTTTATTTAACAGTTATACAACAAAGCATTTTACAATAGTGTATATATAGTCCAGGCCAAAGAAACCTACTACCTAGCATGAATTTATCAATAGCCTAGCTAAAATGCTGTTGGAATGGCTATAGAGCCATCACCCCAGGGAATGCCACTGTTAATGGGTTGAATTGGGTACTGCCCCAAATTCATTATGTTGAAGTCCTAACTCCACAATAAGATTATATTTGGAGAGAGGGTCTTTAAAGAGATAATTACATTGAAATGAGGTCATTAGGGTGGGCCCTAATCCAATGTGACTGGTGTCCTTATAAGAAGAAGAGATCAGGACACAAACACTACACAAGGAAGACCAGGTGAAGACACAGGAAGAATGCAGCCTTCTAGAAGCCCAGGAGAGAGTCCGAGGAAGACACTCCCCCTGCCAACACCTCAAACTCAGACTTTCAGCCTCTAGAACAATGAAAAAATGAATTTCTATTGTTTAGGCCACCCAGACTGTAGAAGTTTGTTATGGCAGTCCTAGCAAATTAATGGACTGGCAGCCACAGTGTTAGGAGTAGGATTCACTGGCTCTCTGAAGCACAGAACCCAGATACGTCTCGCAGTGCAGCTCTCTCCACTTCTCCCCCTTGCCTCCGCTCAGCCCTCTCTCCACTCTTCAGTCTCTTGCATTTAGTTATTTTTCTGAATCACTAAATCTGCTCTCGGATGCAGTTATTTTTCAATCCGTGTGTAACACATTACGATCTAGCCCCAACAATAAGGATCAGGAGAGCTACATCTCTTTCAGTGCATGCACACGCTGGCTGACACACTCACTGTGTTAGTAACCAAGAAATATTCTAATAAACGTTCTTACGGCCAAAAAGAGGCAAATTCTCAGCAAGCCAAGGTACTCTTGTAAATGAGCTACATGGGAGAAATTCAGAGTCCACTTATGTTATTCCCCCTCAGTTGTATATTAAGGTATGAGGATTGAATAGGAATCTGTCAGGTATAGCAAAAAGCCTCTCCTAGACATTTTTTCTGGCTTCTTAATTTAATTCAGAATATGTATTTGGGAGTATGCCCACAAACACGAATTAAACACAAGAGATGGAGACCATTAACATAGAAAGTAAAATAAATGCTGGAAAATGATTTTTTAATCTGAATTACATTATCCCAGTTAATGCATAATGTTTATGGAATTTTTGCTCCTTAGGGCAACTGTGTTCTCTCTGGGCCTCCAAATTTCTCTGAATGAGAAAGGATCAAAAGAAAGGGGAGAAGAGCGCAAGTTTACAAATAGAGAAGCAAAGTCACAAAGTCCCCAGATGACCACGCATCACCATTTCATGCAGGGACTTTAAGTCTTGGCTGGGCACTCCCACCTCTAAGAAAATTTTAAGCATGCACCCTCACCGTACATCTTTGTTTCCATTCTTTGTCAATGATTATACTTGGACGACTGTACTATTATAGATATAAAGCATACACCAAAAATAGAGATTTTGTAAGAAGGAGTTGAAAATTCATTTTCCTCCCATGTACTATCTTGTGTCTTCCATGTGCATAATCTACTTTCCAAACCACTGAATTATTGAATAAGGTGTGGGAGTGATGGGTGATCCTGGGGCTCCCTTGAACACATCTATTTGATCATCCTGCCTCTCTGCACATTTAAAAAAGTAAGTCAGGAAGGGCTGATAACCAGAATCTACAGAGAACTCAAATTGATCAACAAAAAAAGAACAAACAATCCCATTTATCATTGGGCAAGAATCATGAACAGAACCTTCTCTGAAGAAGACAGATGAATGAACAACAAAGACATGAAAAAATGCTCATCATCCCTAATCATCAGAGAAATGCAAGTCAAAACCAGCTTGAGATCTCACCAGTAAGAATAGCCCCACCATGAAGTCCCAAAGCTGCAGATGCTAGTGTGGTTGTAGACAGAAAGGAAGACTTTTATACTGTTGGTGGGATTGCAAACTAATACAGCCTTTTTGGAAAGAAGTATGGAGAATCCTCACAGAGCTAAAAGTAGACCTTCTGTTTATCCTGCAATCCCATTACTAGGTATCTACTCAGAAGAAGAAAAAGAAATCATTTTACCATGAGGACATTTGCACTAGAATGTTTACTACAGCTCAAGTCACAATGCCAAGATGTGGAATCAACCCAAGTATCCATCAACCCAGGAATGGATTAATAAACTGTGGTTTATGTATGCCATGGTATACTATGCAGCCATAAAAATACGGAGACTTTACATCTTTTGAATTAACTTGGATGGAGTTGAAGAACATTCTCCTTAATAAAGTATAAGAATGGAAAAGCAAGTATCCAATGTATTAAATGCTAACATGAAACCAGTAGATGAACAACTACACACCCACACAAGAGAAAAACACAATTAAATTCAAGTCGTGGGGAGGCAGAAAGGAGGAGGAGGAAGGCGGGGGATTGGTTTGCTCTCACCTAATGGGCATAGTACAAGGGTACACAGGACACCTCCTAGGTGAAGGGCTCAACCTCAACTTGGACTTTTCCTAACAAATGCAAAAGATATAACCAAATCATTTGTACCCTCATATTAATCTGAAACTTTAAAAAAACACAAAGAAATAAGTAACACAGAAAAAAATAAAATAAAAAGTAAATCAGGGCGGCACCTGTGGCTCAGTGGGTAGGACACTAAGGGTGGTGGGTCTGAACTCAGCCCCAGCCAAACTGCAACAAAAAAATAGCCAGGCGTTGTGGCAGACACCTGTAGTCCCAGCTACTTGGGAGACCGAGGCAAGAGAAGCACCTAAGCCCAGGAGTTGGAGGTTGCTGTGAGCTGTGATGCCATGACACACTACCGAGGGCAATAAAGTGAGACTCTGTCTCTAAAAAAAAAAAAAAAAAAAAGCAAGTCATTTTGTGTGTGCATATACCGTTTATACTCAGTGCCACAATACCATCTCTCTAAAAACTCCCTGTGAATCACACATCAAAAATAAACATAGGAACTTCTGTCTCTCTCCCTCCATCACTCCCTTCCTTTCTCTCTCTTTCTTTTTCTTTCTTTCTCTCTTTCTCCTTCCTTCCTTCCTTCCTTCCTTCCTTCCTTCCTTCCTCCCTCCCTCCCTTCCTTTCTCTTTCTCTTTCCTTCTTTCCCTCTCTTTCTCCGTCCTCCCTCCCTCTCTCCCTCCCTCCCTCTCCCTTTCCTTCCCTTCCCTGGCAAGGCAGTCCATATGCTCACAGAACCAACCATTGGTCTAAATACTCAAGTTTAACTGGTATTATACTCTAAGGCATGGTCATATGTTGCACTTAAGCATCATAGTAGAAGAGGATAACAGAGTAACAAGAGTAAATTCAACCTTAAATTTTTTAGTCTCTGTTCCTCCTTGTAAATGAACATAAATAGGTGGGATAAGTTAAGGCAAAGGTCTCATCCCTACAACAGATATTTGGAAGCAAGCACTTATTTTAAACCTGGACATTTCTTCTGATTTACTCCAGTTTATTTTTCTTTGTATTAAGTTTGACTTAAATTAAAATCAATTCTTATTGTTTAAAATACTAAGTGTGGTATTACCCAGTATAATAGAAAAATTTCTATTTACCTAATGTCTCTTAAAATCACTTTACCTGAGTGATCAATAATTATGATTTCTGGGTTGTGGGATTTAGTGTGACTTTTGTTGCTTCTTTTTTTTTCTACTTTCTCCTTTACTCTTTTGTATCGCCTCAAGTATCTTTGTAATATAAATATATATACACACATATATACATACATACAGTATTAAAAGCTATAGAGCAATTTATAGTTTTAAAAAGAATCAGGTATTTAAAAAGAAGTAAGTCACATATTTACATCTATGTGAATGAATAAATAAATCTGAAATATTGATTATTTCCAATGTTGAGAGGTGACTGTAGATGAGAGCAAAGCAGAAGATACTGTTTTTGGGGGGTTGACTGTATATACACTGTCCCTATGGAGATGAAAGTGTGGTCAGTTGATATTTCCCCTACCCCTCCATCAAATGGAGACAGGTGACACCTCCCCACACCCTCTTGCACTGTCTACATCACAGTTGACAGCACCCCCATCTGCAAGATAACGGGATAGACTTGCAAGATAATGCCTTAGTCCTAAAACCAATTTTTCTTTATATTTAGTTGAATGATTTACAAAAGCCCCAAATCACAGAAGCTTGGGATTTTAAAGCTGGGTGATAGCTCAGAAATCATCTACTGATTCAATCCTTGCACTTTCCAGCTGAAGAAACTCCAGCCCAGAGAAACAAAGTGTCTTGCTCATGGTCACCAGCATGTTAGGGACAGAGCTTGGGTGGTAACTTTGTCCTTGACCTGAAGTTCAACAACAGCAACTATGTTGCTCCTGGGCTTGGCATATTTCTGGTTCTCATTTCATTTGTCCTGGTTTGTGACTTCTTTTTATGAGTTTATTATTATTGCAGTGATTTTAAGTAGTATCAAACCATTTATAGTAAGACATGGGGGACTAAATATTCACATTTAAGGTCAGGACTGCCCTCCTAACTCCCAATCCAATGCTCTTTCCAAAAGAGGGTAGCCGAAGCCCTGTGGACTCTGTCCCTGGTGGTACCTGCTGTGTCCGTGGGGCCTCGAAGACCAACAGTAGAAAGCAGCACACTGTGTGCAAACTCACAGGCTGTCTTCCTACATGGAAATTCCTCAAAATAACTTATAAAAATATTTTTGCTGGTCATAGAGAAAATTCATGTATCTATTCAAAACCGTATTTAGTGGTCATGAATAAAATTATCAAAACTGAAAATAGAAATCCTCGTTGGCAATCATTACGATGTGGAGCTTTAAAAATGTAAAATAAATGTCTATTTGGAGGAAGGGAAATTTATTTGAAATAGTTTTGTATTGACTTTAAGACCCATATATACAAGCTAAAAAAAAGAAGAAGAAGAAGAAAGAAGCATTAGTAAAGAATGGTTTCTGATAGCAACAGCAGTAGGTATGGTGGGGGATGAAGGTTAGAAGGTGAGGGATGCTCTTTTCTGGGAAATACTTGGTCTTCTGTTATACTTTACTTTCCATGGAAATACACTCTGATATCAGAAAGTCCATGATGTGGAAAATTGTAAGATTTTTGACTGACCACAGAATCAACAGCTGAAGCCCATTTTTTATAAAGCATATACATAGCAATTGTGTGATAGGACAGGGGGAGAATGCACTGAATCCTACCCTGAAAACACAACTAATTAGCAACAACACCAAAACGAACAGTAAATTGAGCTTCCAAGTCTGATAGGGTATTAAATTAAAAATGACTTCTAAAATTCAGTTATAATTTCACTAAATTACCTTGTGCTAGGTGATTACTCATAATTTTTGTCAATAATTTTTTAACCAAGAAAAACCATAAAGAGAAAAGAACCTATAACATTGACATTTTATATATGTATACTTTTATCATTTATTTCCACTCTTTGTTTTAAAAAGTCATAACTAAGGTTGTGAATTTTTATGTCTTCTGTAGGACATTCTCATTCTGATACAGAATTGTAGGTATTCTTAGAACAATCTTCCTTTAATTTATTAGTGCTAAATCAAGACCGTCAATCATTGTGGGAATAAGACAGGGTGAATTTGAAGCAGTGAACGCACATCCATCAAATACAGGTTAAGGCATATAAACTCTCTGAGATAGGGCTTAAACATGGTACAAACCCTTCCATAATCAAACACAAGAGCAGGGCTCTTAATTATTGACTCATTTTGGATGGGATGAGGTGGTTACATGCTATGGAAATCAGATATGAAGGAATCTTATGTTTTAGGCATAAGATTACATGGGGGAGTAGCCTAGTACCAGTTTGATTTACTAGATTAATATAGAGAGGCATTCATCATATGGTTTGAAAAATAAAACCCAAATATGTAAATGTGTATTGATTTTATCTCAATAACAAGCTCAATAGAAAAAATAATAATTAGGTAGCTGTGACATACATAAAACAAAGATTTTATGTTCTGTTACATTAATAATAACAGAACCTCAAGGTATAGCAATAAAGAATTAACTTATTTTAAAGCAATTATGTGGGAGGCAGTTAATAAAATTACATTGACATTATATACACTGGTTCTTTCTTAAGAATGACAGCAATCAAATGAAATTAAATTTAAAAGAATGCATTAAAATACTACCCAAAGGTGATCAACAGATCTTCCTTAAGCATCTAGCTGTGATAATTAGGAAGGTAATGTTTGATTTGCCCATAAAACTCATTATTACTTTTTCTATTTCTGGGATTCATTTATCTCACTTACCTGTGACCTGTTTAGTATGGATCTGGGTCACTTTTAAATTAAAGAGTATGCATTTTGGGGTAATGAGAAGGCCACAGATGGATTGTGGATATAAATAAAATGCAGGCATTCCCTAAGTTACAAACACCCAACTTATGAATATATGTACATGTGAACAGAACCCTGGAGAATTAAATGGAAACGTATAACCAGTCTTGCCAACCCATATACCCAGAACCATGAAAGTAACAAAATGAATAGGGTCACCAGCTGAGTGGGGGACAACTACCAGGCCACTACATTATTGCCACATAGGCATAAGGAGCCCCAAATCTATAATGTATTTGTCTTTAAAATCTCTGAACTTTAAATGTTGGATGCACCAACTTCAAACTTTAAAAATACTGCAGAGGCCACATCAAAGACTTCCGTAAGCATCAGGGTTCTGCTTCAGTATAAAACAAGGGAGTAGTAAAGAAGGATAATTCTACAGACCTTTCTTATTCAAACTTCCTTATTCCCGAATGTGAAATAGCTCATCTATAACTGGTAAGTAAGACAACTGTGTTAGTAAGACATAAACAAAACCCTGGCTCATATAGAGTTTTGTGCCAGCACATTAATGTTTTGTGTCATGTAGTAACAGCTCTGGATCCAAAGGACATCAGCCCAGCTCAATGCAGCAAACCACAGAGGAATACAGTATGGCCCTATTTGTTCTGCTCTGTCTTACAAGGGATTATTTACAGTTTTCCCCAATCCTTGTGTATTTTGGCTTGTCTCTATAATCTGCAGATATAAACCATTAATTCTTCTAACATCCTTTTTATCAAGCTACCTTCATTTTTTTGTCTTATATTTACTATGAGCATATATTTAATGAGAAATTGATTTCTAAACTACTAGAATTTAATTAAAATTTTTGTTTTCATTGATACCCTATTTACCGTGTTGCCTTAGTGTTAATTAGTCTCACTCAATATTATCTTCCCCAAAAGCACTATTATTTTTGGTGTAGGCTTTCACAGAACATAGCTTTTTTGGTTTTGTTTATGTTTTCTCCCACAAATACATATAACCCATTATACCCTACCTGTTGTCACTTGAGGATTAGAATGTAGGGTTTCAAGTTAAGTTTATTCACTAATTAGTATTTTTTTTTAATTTCAGATTAATGTGAGAGTACAAACAATTAGGCTACAATTTTGAATTTTTTTAGGTAGAATCCTGTTATAAGTTCATATCCTTAAGCTAACCTTTGACTATATATAATTCCATTTGGTCTAAGCCCTTTCAATGCATTATTTCATTTACATTTCCCAGTGATGTGCTCACTTGGCACAGTTCACTGATTGGAAGCTGGGTGGGTGCAAGCAGCCTGCTAGGTTCTGGAATCTAGCGGGTGGGTCAGACAGATCTGGCCCTTGCTGTCACAGAGTTAAGCTCCTTACCGGGTAGAATCACACAATATCCCCTATCACAAATTATTTCCTGCCCTGGAATTCAGGTTTGTGCCAAAGCTTTCTAGTTCCTGGGGGCTGATAGAGGAGTTGCCTATAACTACTTATAGTCTAAATAATAATACTGTTCCCTGGATGGTGTCAGGAGTAGAGTAGAGCCAGGAAAAGGGAAAAGAAATAGAAAAGTAGACCCAGTCCTAAAGAACTTCAAACTTAATCTTGTCACTAGGCTCCCGGCCACTGCTCTGGGAAGGGAGGGAGCACACAGGTCTCCACACCGCACACCTGCCACCCCACGGGCCACTCACCACCTACACGGAGCCACGAGCCCTCCAGGGCTCTTTGTTGCTGACCTACTCTTGCCTCACTCTCACCTCTCAGCTGTGTAACCCTTGGCCTTTGACCTCAGAACTTGTTGAGATTGGATCTTTCTGGAACTTCAGCCTTTTCCCCAACACTCTGTTTACACTGTTCCTCTGCTGGTGGTTCTCAGCTTTCAGTCTTGCCTGAGGCCGGCATGCCCATCCCTTCTCAGCCCTCAAGAGCTGAGGTCCTACCCTATGGCCAATCCCAGCTCCCTGCAAAGGGAGATTAGGGTGTCGGGCTCCACTCTTGCCCTGTCAGGGGCTTCTGCATAAGTATTCCTCAATCCTCCACAATCTGTGGAAACTACTTGGCCCATGGAAACAAGGTGTCTGCAGGCCTAGGTAGTTGTTTAAGTTATATTCACTTCATGATCTAGAAAACTACAACCCTGCTTAAAAGTCTCCAGTGGCTTCCCTCCACCTTTAAATTGAATTTGAACTCTTCTCTGAGGCAAAGCCCTGTGTGCCTCCTCTCAAACCTTACCGCTTGCCAACACCTCCCTTCACCTCCATGTCCAGCCACACTGGCCTTCCATGTTCTTGAACATGGCAAGTTATTTTCTACCTTCAGGCTTTTTCACGGTTGGTTATTTGTTCCTGGGGCTGTTCCATTCATACCGCAGGAACGATTCCTTCCCATACTTTTATGTTTTAGTATAAATGTCACCTCCTCAGGGAAGCCCTCTGTGACCAGCCCATGATTTCCCATCCTGAGATTTGCCTCCATAGCACACATTCCCTGAAGAGGCTCCATATTATTTCACTACAATACACCCTATGCTGTCCTGGGAAAATCCCACAATACATAAAATTTGAATGAATAATCTACTTACAGCATTGTAAAGAATAGTACAATACTAGTATTAACTTAATGGTCTAATGCTATAGCATAAGCAAATGGATATTTGAGGACTTAATAAGGAGCTTAATAAGGAATTTAAGCATTTTAAATTTTGTTCCTGAGAGAACAAAATACAAAGTTTCAAATACAAATTGTCAGTTAAAAATATTTTGGAAAATAATCTATTGATTGAGTGGCAGTTGCCTGTAACTACTTATAGGCTAAATAATAATACTGTTCCCTGGATGGTGTCAGGAATAGAGTAGAGCCAGGAAAAGGGAAAAGAAATAGAAAAGTAGACCTAGTCCTAAAGAACTTCAAACTTAATTGAAGAATAAAACACAAATGTAAAATACCTTCAGTATAATTAGATGAACAAGTTCTGTACTGACAAAAACTTGAAATGTGATGATTAGGTTTAAATGTGGCAAAGGGAAGAAGGCTACAGTAAGGAAGTTTTCCCAGATGAGACCAATTTGAACCTATGCTTTGGGAGGAGTGATTTGGATGAGAGAAGTGAGTGGGCCTTTTGAGCACTGGGACATCTCGTGGAAAACTGCAGAAGCAGAGGAAATGAATTTTACTTAGGAAACAGCAGAGAGTATAAAGAAAGGAGAAGTGCTAGTGACAAAAGAGAGAGAGATTGGGAGTGGGGCCCATTGAGAGGGAGTTTGTGAATGACCTTGATCTTATGGTGAAGAATTTGCACCTGTTAATGTAAACAACAGGTAATTCTTGAGCAGAGGAACATCATGATGGTCTCTATATTTGAGGACTGAATTACCAGCTGATTTTAGAATGAATTGATTGGACCCAAAAGACATGAAAATGACAATAATTAGCAAAGAGGCTGTTGCTGTCTATTTATCCATTCATCTGTCATCTGTCTATCAAGCTACCTATAATCTATCTACCTGACAAAGAGAACTAAAACAACCAGAGAACTTTGGGAACTAAAGGGAAGTACAAGTTCATCGTCAAGGGACAGCTTATGGGGTTTTAGAAAGAAATTAGGAGGAACTTTGTTCAGTCAGGGGTCCTCAAACTATGGCCCGTGGGCCACATGTGGCAGTGTGATTGTATTTGTTCCTATTTTGTTTTTTTACCTCAAAATAAGATATGTGCAGTGTGCATAGGAATGTGTTCATAGTTGCTTTTTTGTTTTTTTAACTATAGTCTGGCCCTCCAACGGTCTGAGGGACAGTGAACTGGCCCCCTGTTTAAAAAGTTTGAGGACCCCTGATCTAGATTATCACTCCATCTTCAGAATGGAGACCTTAGTCTAATGGACATCCCAACATTACCTGCTATTTGGAAGACCTTCACAGCACAGTCACATGAACAAAGGAATTTCCATAATGAATGAGACCCAGGGGTCCTTCCAGCCAGTGTCCATTGGATGAAAGAATGAGGAGCCCAGACACAGGGCCAGAGAACCAACCAGGGGCTATATGTACACACAGGTTGCAGGTAAGTACAGCTCAGAAAGATGAGTGAGAGAAGGGACTCATACACCAGTGACAGAACTCCACCTGCACATCACACAAATGTCTTAACACCTGCTGTGCCTATGTTGAGCAGCATCCACTTGGGAAAAAATGAAAACTTGATGCTATTTTTTCTGCTTAAGAATGTAGGAAGCTGATCCTCACTAAAGTCATTACCAATAGCTTTCATTTTCACCATCTCATTCAAGTTTCACTTCCCCTAAGAAACATTTGACAGTGACCCCTAAATTTGGTGTTTTCCAGTAGCCCAAAGTATATAACCTACTTCAAAGAAAAGAATGAGGCACAAAATTTAGAACTTTTAATATCAAAAACTTAGACTATATTTTTTCAAGATCTTTAAAGTATGACGGTGGAGCTTTAATAGGCATTGCATTAAAATTGTATATTGCTTTGGGTAGTATGGACATTTTAACAATGTTGATTCTTCCCAGCCATGAGCATGGTATGTTTTTCCATTTGTTAACATTTTCAGCTATTTCTTTTCTGGAGGAAATCAAGTTGCTCATGTCTGTTAGAGTTTCTCTTATAAATTGAGGTGCATTCTGGTTGGGTGCATACATATTCATAATTGAAATTTGATCATGTTGAGTATTACCCTTAACAAATATGAACTGACCATTCTTAACCTTCCTTACTTTTGTTGGTTTAAAGCCTATTGTGTCTGCAAATAGAATTGCAACACCTGCTTTTTTCTGATTACCATTTGCCTGAAATATGGACAACTATCCTTTCACCCTGAGTCTATATTTATCTTTTAAGGTAAGAAGTGACTCTTGCATGCAGCAAATATCTGGCCTGAGTTTTTGTATCTAGTCAGCTAACCTGTACCTCTTTAGAGGACAGTTTAAGCCGTTCACATTAATGGAGAATATTGATAAGTCTGGTAAAATTTTGGGTATTGAGTTTTTGGAAAGTCCAGTGGACATTTTTAATCCTTTCGCCACTGTGGAAGTTGGAGTTTGATCAAAAGTTTCTGAGTGAGTTTACTTTTGTGGTAGAGGATTGGGCTAGTCATTATGGAGGATAGGTCTGAGAATATCCTGAATAGCTGGTTTGATTATGGCAATTTTCTTCAACATATGAAAGTCATTAAAGTATTTAATTTCTCCACCAGAAATGAACTCAGTTTAGCTGGATTCAGGATCCAGGGTTGAAAGTTATTTTGCTTTAGGAGATTAAAAGTCGATGACCACCC
The DNA here is from genome assembly GCA_963574355.1 of Loris lydekkerianus. NCBI lineage: Eukaryota > Metazoa > Chordata > Mammalia > Primates > Lorisidae > Loris > Loris lydekkerianus. The sequence continues at coordinate 62,497 of CAUYPK010051087.1, forward strand.
TCTTCTGGCTTGAAAAGTTTCAGCAGAGAGATCTGCAATCATTCTGATATTCTTCCCTTTGTAGGTAATGGATATCTTATGTCTGGGTGCTTTAAGAATTTTCTCCTTCATTTTAACTTTAGTGAAGTTAATTATGATATGCCTGGGGGATATCTTATTCAGATTGAGTCATGCTGGGGTTCTGAAACTGTCTGCTGTCTGAATTTCAAAATCTCTTGACATGTCTGGAAAATTCTCTATCATAATTTCATAGAGAAGGGCCTCTGTACCTTGCAAGGCCACTTCATCACTTTCAGGGATTCCAATGAGGCGGATATTAGCCTTCTTTCAATTATACCAGAGCTCTCTGAGAGAATGATCAGTTTTTGCACTCCATTTCTCTTCCTCTTTAAGAGTTTGGGAGCATTCAATAGCTTTGTCTTGGGGGGTGGCACTAGGGAAAGGAATTGGAAAGGAGCAAGAGGAGAGGGTGGGTTCCTCGAGATTAAAAGCAGCCAATCAGAGCACGCTGGCTTCATGGGGTGTCACCACCGCCACCAAGCACACCGGAGGCTGGTTAAGACCATGAAACTAAAGAAACCTTCCCCACCCACCCACCTTGTTACCTACCTCAGCCTCCTTCCTCTGACCCTCCACCCTGCCCTCTCCGATATCCAGGCAGCCCTGGCACTCCTCTGCCTGGGTCACCAGCTCTGCCACCTCTCCAGAGGAAAGGTGTTTGCGTGCTGAGCAGGGTCTGGGCCCTACCCGCCATGGGGCTAGCCGCCTTCAGGGCCTTACCCAGCTGGCGCCACTGTGATGCCAAGTGGCAGCTCCACGGCCTTGGCCCTGGTGGCGGCCCCGCTGCTGCCACTGCCGCCCCTGCTGCCACCCACAGGTGGCCTGGAGTTTGCGGGGATGGGCTCCTTTTAAGGGACCGCCTGGCCACGCTAGGCCTTGATGACCCCACCCTGGTGGAGCCTGGAGCCTTGGTCCTTTGGGCCTCAACAGTGGTGGCACAGGGCCAGTCCCAGCAGGTGGCAGTACTGTCTCCAGAACAGCTGGCTCTGCCAGGCCAGCCTGGAGCCCTGAAGGCAGCCGAGCTGGAACTGGAGGAGGTTGAAGAGTAGGGGGAGAAAGCGAAGTTGGATGGAGACCTGCTAGAGGAGGAGGAGGAGCTGGAGGAAGCAGAGGAGGAGGACTTGCTGTCCCTGCTGCTGCTGCTGCCACCCACGGCCACCTCCTCTCCGACCCAGCCAATCCCTGGCGGGTCCCTGTGGTCAATGCTGCTGCCAGCCTCTGGTTTCGATGCCCAGGAGATGGCAGCTGTGGCCTCGGCAGTGGGGGTGCTGTACAGAGGGGATAATGCCCAGGGCATGATGGCGGCGATGCTGCCCCACACCTACGGCCCCGGATGACGCGGGATGACTGTGGCCACCCTGAACAGGGAGCAGGCAGCCCTGCTCCAGAGGAAGAGTGTTAACACCACTGAGTGCATCCCAGTGCCCAGCTCCAAGCATGTCACCAAGATTGTATGTCACCAGAGTTGTAAAATTAAAGCACTGTAAGCTAAGACAAACACATATATCAAGACACCTTTCCCTGGTGAAGAGCCCATTTTTGTCATCACTGGATGGAAAGAAGATGTTGCCATGGCCAAAAGAGAAATCCTCTCAGCTGCAGAGCACTTCTCCATGATTCAAGAAACAAAAATGGCCCCAACCTGGGAGGATTGTCATGTCGTCCTAATCTGCTGGATCAAACCCCTCTCCAAGTCAGGGTCTCCTATTGTGTGTTAGGATTAGTGGTTGAACCCAAAGGAGCAACTATTAAAAGAGTTCAGCATCAGACCCACACATACATAGTAACTCCGAGCAGAGACAAGGAGCCTGTCTTTGAAGTGGCTGGGATGCCAGAAAATGTTGACCAAGCCTGGGAAGAAATAGAAATGCTTATTGACATGTACACAGGAAACTATATAGAGGTCAATGAAGAGAATGATTTCCATTACAATGGTACCAATGTAAGCTTTGAAGGTGGCACTCTGGGCTCTGCATGGCTCTCCTCCAATTCAGTTCCTCCTAGCCATGCAAGAATTATATCTAATTATCGAAATGATAGTTCCATTTCTCTAGGAAGTGCTTCCTACTTTGGAAGCAATAGACTGGCTGACCTCAGCCCAGGAAGCTCATTTAGTATGGGAAACTTTTGGTTTGGAGATACACTACCATCTGTAGGCTCAGAAGATCTTGCAGTTGACTCTCCTGCGTTTGACTCTTTACCAACATCTGCTCAAAACTATCTGGACTCCATTTGAACCAGTTAACCCACTTTCTGGCTTTGGGAGTGATCCCTCTGGTAACATGAAGACTCAGTGCAGAGGAAGTCAGCCATCTACTCTTCATCTGTCTCCTACATTTCCTGAGAGCATAGAACACCCATTTGCTCAGAGGGTTAGGAGCAACCCACCTAGTACAGTCAACCATGTTGGTCTTCTGATTTACATCCCTGCTTTTTCTAATGGTACCAATAGTTATTCCTCTTCCAATGGTGGTTCCACCTCTAGCTCACCTCCAGAATCGAGACGGAAGCATGACTGTGTGATCTGCTTTGAGAATGAAGTTATTGCTGCCCTAGTTCCATGTGGCCACGACCTCTTCTGCATGGAATGTGCCAACAAGATTTGTGAAGAGAGAACACCATCATGTCCAGTTTTCCAGACAGCTGTTACTCAGTCAATCCAAATTCACTCTCTCTATATAAATATATATAATATATCTCTACTATATCTCTATATGGACTCGTAAAGGCATGGGTATAATGGTACCCCCCCAGTAAACTTCCTAATGAATTCTTATGACTGTTATCAGGCTTTATTGGTATTAGGCTAAAGTTGTTTATAAACTTATAAATGGCTTCTATAGTAACACTAAACTTAAGTGGTCTCTTGTCTATTAGTTTGGTTTGAATTATTAATACTATTCTGTAGACCCAGAGACATAGCTTATCTAAGAATTGCTAAAGCTGAAGTTCACCTTGGCTGAGTGATAATCATAGATTGTGTGAACCTATGAGAAAGTGTATACGTCTAAGATTTCAAAACAGTGGGTCCCAAAGCCTAACCACAATAAGTATTTATGGAGGGTACTTGACATTACAGATAATTCAGACACTTCCAGTGCTGCCTTCTTTACACTGCCAGTTTTGAAAAAACAGGTTTGTTTGTTTTTTATTTTACAACTTATGCCTAATTCTGCAGGATTGCAAGTAACTTTTTAATGTATTGATTACTTATTGGTAATAATAGGGCTGATGGCAGTTTACTCAGATCACTGGTTATAATTTGGGACAAAACTGCTAGATTGACCTTTATCTCACGCAGAAGGCTCAAGGCTGGTATGATCAATGGATCAGGAATGCAATTGTGAAATCCCAACCGTTGCCTCCACTGGTGAATGTGGAAATGGCCACCTGGGTTTTCCCATTTCAGGAAGGGGTTTGGGATGGTACTTGTATTGGCTAATAATTAAGAATGTAAACATTCCATTCACTATCTGATCAAACTGTTAATTTTTAGACTATAGATCAAAATGTGAAACATTTTATGTTTAATCCATATTTGTCTTACACATTATAAACATATTTTTATTTTTTAGTAATTTTAGGGGTGGGAGAAGAAGAAAGGGATAATAATACCCTTGGCATAATTCACAAAAGCAGCTGCCTGTGACAACCTCCAATCAGTTTACTTCATTTCAAAACTATTTCCAATCACAAGGAAAGATTTCTTTAAAATAAACATGTACATTTTGCCTACAGATGTGTATAACTCATCCTCAGTATGTTCCCAAATCTGTGCTGGCATTGAAAGGACAAAACATTGTACTAATGGGTTTTTCTACTAATTACTATTATTTTTCTTATTGTTAAATCATAGCTGTGTACATTAGTGCAATTGCCTGTATCCATTCTAACATCCACCATAGATGTGGCCCCACCCATTACCCTTCTTCCACCAAAACGTCCCCCCTCCCTTCCCCTTCCTTGGCCCTTTCCCCATAGTCTTGTGGTATATTTGGGTTATAGCCTTCATGTGAAAGCTATTATTTAGCTTCATAGTAGGGCTGAGTACATTGGATAAAAGTATTCCTGAGATAACTTTGTTAAGAAGAATATGTTCCAGCTCCATCCATGTAAACATGAAAGAGGAAAAGTCTCCATATTTCTTTAAGGCTACATATTATTCCATGGTATACATGTACCACAATTGGCTAGACCATTCGTGGGTCGATGGGCACTTGGGCTTCTTCCATGACTTAGCAATTATGAATAGGGCTGCAATAAACATTCTGGTACAGATGTCTTTTCTATATTGTGACTTTTGGTCTTCTGGGTATAAACCTAGTAAAGGGATTATAGAATCGAATAGCAGGTTTATTTTTAGGTCTCTAAGTATTCTCCAAACATCCTTCCAGAAAGAACGTAATAGTGGGCATTCCCACCAGCAGTGTAGAAGTCTGCCCTTTCCCCCACATCCATGCCAACATTTCTGGTTTGGGGATTTTGTTATGTTGGCTACTCTTACTGGGGTTAGGTGTTATCTCAAAGTAATTTTGATTTGCATTTCTCTAATGATTAAAGATGATGAGCTTTATTTCATGTGTTTGTAGATTTTGCATCAGTCTTCTTTACAGAAGTTACTCTTTAGGTCCCTTGCCCACTTTGAAATGTGTTCACGTGTTTTTTTCTTGCTGATAAATTTGAGTTCTCTGTGGATTCTGCTTATTAGACTTTATCGGAGGTATAACCTGCAAATATTTTCTCCCATTCTGAGGACTGTCTGCTTGCTTTACTCACTATGTTCTTGGCTTTTGCAGAAGCTTTTTAGTTTGATCAGGTCCCAGTAGTGTATTTTTGATACTGCTTCAATTGCCTGGGGAATCCTCCTCATAATATATTCACCCAGGCCGATTCCTTCAAGAGTTTTCCCTGCACTTTCTTCAAGTATTTTTATAGTTTCATGTCTAAAGTATAAATCTTTTATCCAGTGAGAGTCTATCTTAGTTAATTGTGAAAGGTGTGGGTCCAGTTTCAATCTTCTACAGGTTGCCAGGCAGTTTACCCAGCACATTTGTTAAATAGGGAATCTTTTCCCCACTGAATGTTTTTAATTGGCTTGTCAAAGATCAAATAATGGTAAGTAGCTGGGTCCATCTCTTGGTTCTCTATTCTGTTCCAGACATCTACTTCTCTGTTTTTGTGGCAGTACCATGCTGTTTTGATCACTATTGATTTATAGTATAGTCTCAAGTCTGGTAGTGTGATTCCTCCTGCTTTGTTTTTATTGCTGAGCAATGTTTTGGCTATTCGAGGTTTTTTTCTGATTCCATATAAAATGAAGTATTATTTCTTCAAGATCTTTAAAGTATGACAATGAAGCTTTAATAGGAATTGCATTAAAATTATGTATTGCTTTGGGCAGTATGGACATTTTAACAATGTTGATTCTTCCTAGCCATGAGCATGGTGTGTTTTTCCATCTGTTAACATCTTCGGCTAATTCTTTTCTTAGAGTGTCATAGTTTTCTTTGTAGAGATCTTTCATGTCCTTTGTTAGGTATACTCCCAAATATTTCATTTTCTTTGGCACTACTGTGAAAGGAATAGAGTCCTTGACTGTTTGTTCGGCTTGGTTATTTTTGGTATATATAAAGGCTACAGATTTATGAGTGTTTATTTTGTAGCCTGAGACATTGCTATATTCCTCGATCACTTCTAAAAGTTTTTTAGTAGAATCCCTAGTGCTTTGCAGGTATACAATCATATCATCTGCAAAGAGTGAAAGTTTGATCTCTTCTGACCATATGTGGATACCCTTGATCACCTTTTCTTCCCTAATTGCAATGGCTAAAACTTCCATGACAATGTTAAAGAGCAATGGAGACAATGGACAACCTTGCCTGGTTCCTGATCTAAGAGGAAATGATTTCAATTTAACTCCATTCAATATGATTTTGGCTGTGGGTTTGCTATAGATGGCCTCTATTAGTTTAAGAAATGTCCCTTCCTTACCAATTTTCTTAAGTGTTCTGATCATGAAGTGATGCTGGATATTATCAAAAGCTTTTTCTACATCAATTGAAAGAATCATATGGTCCTTATTTTTAAGTTTGTTTATGTGTTGAATTTCATTTATAGATTTACGTATATTGAACCAGCCTTGAGACCCTGGGATAAATCCAACTTGGTCATAGTGTATAATTTTTTTGATGTGTTGTTGGATTCTGTTTGTTAGGATCTTATTGAGTATTTTAGCATCTATATGCATTAGTGATATTGGTCTATAATATTCTTTTCTTGTAGGGTCTTTCCCTGGTTTTGGAATCAAGGTGATGTTTGCTTCATAGAATGTGTTGGGTAGTATTCCTTCTTTTTCTATATTCTTGAAGGGGTTTAGTAGTATAGGTACTAGTTCTTCTTTAAATGTTTGGTAGAATTCTGACATAAAGCCATCTGGTCCTGAGCTTTTCTTTTTAGGAAGATTTTGTATAGTTGATGCTATTTCAGAACTTGATATAGGCCTGTTCAACATTTCCATTTCGTTCTGGCTAAGTCTTAGTAGGTGGCATACTTTCAGGTATTGGTCGATTTCTTTCATATTTTCATTTTTGAAAGAGTGGAGTTTCTTGTAGTATTTGTTAAGGATTTTTTGAATTTCTGAGGGGTCTGTTGTTATTTCATCATTACTATTTCTGATTGATGAGATTAGAGATTTTACTCTTTTTTTCCTGGTTAGGTTGGCCAATGGTTTATCTATTTTATTGATCTTTTCAAAAAACCAACTTTTTGATTTATTGATCTGTTGTATAATTCTTTTGTTATCAATTTCATTTAATTCTTCTCTGATTTTGGTTATTTGTTTTCTTCTGCTGGGTTTGGGGTTGAAGTGTTCTTCTTTCTCCAGTTGTTTAAGATGTTCCATTAAGTTATTAACTTCCTCTCTTTCCATTTTCTTGAGGAAGGCTTGCAGTGCTATAAATTTCCCTCTTAGGAGTGCCTTTGCACTATCCCAGAGGTTCTGGTAATTCATATCTTGATTGTTGTTTTGTTTCAAAAATTTGGTGATTTCCTTCTTAATCTTGTCTATAACCCATGTATCCTTCAGTATAAGGTTGTTTAGCTTCCATGTTTTTGTATGGGTATGCAGGTTCCTGTTGTTATTTAGTTCAACTTATATTCCATGATGGTCTGAGAAGATGCAAGGAATAATTTCTATTTTTTTAAATTTGCTGAGGTTAAATTTGTGGCCTAGGATGTGGTCGATTTTGGAGTATGTTCTGTGGGCTGATGAGAAGAATGTGTATTCAGTTTTGTTGGGATGAAATGTTCTGTAGATGTATGTTAAGTCCAGATGTTGAATGTTTGAGTTTAAGTCTAAAATTTCTTTGCTTAACTTCTTTTTGGAGGATCTATCCAGCACTGCTAAAGGGATGTTAAAATCTCCAACTACTATCGAGGTGGAGGAGATCGAGTTACTCATGTCTGTTAGAGTTTCTCTTATAAATTGAGGTGCGTTGTGTGTTTACTTTTGTGGTGGAGAATTATGCTGGTCTTTGTGGAGGATAGGTCTAAGATTGACCTGGAGAGCTGGTTTAGTTGTGGCAAATTTCTTCAACATGTGAATGTTGTTGAAGTATTTAATTTCTCTATCATAAATGAAGCTCAGTTTAGCTGGGTACA
>CAUYPK010051088.1:0-26127 GCA_963574355.1 Loris lydekkerianus
ATAAATGTCTTAACACAATAACTAAGAAAATGCCAGGAAGGCTATGTTAACCAGTGTGATGAAAATATGTCAAATGGTCTATAAAACCAGTGTATGGTGCCCCATGATCACATTAATGTACACAGCTATGATTTAATAATAAGAAGAAAAAAAAGAGGTTAGACACCTCTTTATCTATATTATGGTTTGGAAGATAGAACATTATGAACAATAAGGTTGAAGTCATGAATATCTGTGAGGAGGCATTGGCAATAATCCAGAGAGAGATGACAGGAGCCAACATCAGAAAAGGAGGTATGAAATTAAAGAGAGTAGACAGATTCAAGATACAGTCGTAAGGCAGAATTAACAAGCCTTATGGCTGGCTGGGTAGAGGGTGATGGAGATAGAGTCTAAAACAGCTCCCAGCCTGAGTGAATGGCAGTGATTCCACTGGGAAGGAAACAGAGGGGCAGCGTCAGTTCCGTCGGGAACATGTCGAACTGATGCCAACTGGGGTATCTGATTGGTGGTTAAAACCGGGGAAGTGAAATATTGGCTCAGAGAGAGGACTGGAGTAGAGTTGAAGATATTCATATCACGGGTGGAGACTAGTGGTAGTTAAGGCCCAGAGAATGGCTAAGTTGGCTGAGAGAGGACATAAATAAGACATGGAAAGGGCTAAGGGCACTTAAGGGAAACTCTGAGGAAAGAAAGCCTGTGGGAAATGGGACTGGCATTTCTTTGATGCATAATAGGATCTGCTCAATTGACTCAGCACTGAGAACCTTGAAGAGAATGACTCTTTTTAATCTTTCTAAATCTGTCTAAATGATCTATAAAGGCACCTCTGAGAATTCTGGAAAATTAGTCCCCTAGTACAGGCTGACTTCTTTTGTGAAACTGAATATTTTTTAAAAATTGCATCGGTTAAGGTAATTTTGATAGAGTCACAATCATGGCTCTCTCTAACGTATTTCTACAATATATTTTCTACTTACAAGTCCGTGCCTTCTCCCTAGTCTGTGAAATCTCCAAGGGCCCTGCAACCCTACTATCTAGCATGGTACCTGGAGCACAGGACATAGTTGATAAACATTTGTGAATTAATATGAATTGGAGGCTATGTCTTTTGGACGGTGTGGGTCCATGCCCCTACTCTGCGTTCCTCGTTGCCTTGCCTCAGAAAATTGGGGAAATCAAGCACTTTCTGCACACAACCAGACAAAAGGATGTCAAGATCAAGAAAAAATAAGGATAATATGAAGTTTAAAGTTCAATGCAGCTGATACTTTTATACCTTGGTCATCACCGACAAAGAGAAGGCAGAGAAAATGAAGCAGTTTCTGCCTCCTGGTTTATCAGTTGAGGAGCTGAAATGAACCAGACATGCTGATCTGAACTGCATTAATTTTTTTTTTTTTTTTTTTGAGACAGAGCCTCAAGCTGTTGCCCTGGGTAGAGGGCTGTGGCATCACAGCTCACATCAACCTCCAACACCTGGGCTCAAGCGATTTTCCTGCCTCAGCCTCCCAAGTAGCTGGGACTACAGGCACCTGCCACAACGCCCCACTATTTTTTGGTTGCAGCTGTCATTGTTGTTTGGTGGGCCCAGGCTGGATACGAACCTATCAGCTCAGGTGTATGTGGCTGGCACCCAAGCTGCTTGAGCCACAGGTGCTAAGCCTGAACTGCATTTAATTTTTAAAAATTAAAAAATTATACATGAAGTGTTTTAGAGTTCAATATATACAGAGTATTACATAACACTTTTGAAACTCAGGTCTACCAATATCTCCGAGGTTTTGCAATGGAAATATGTTATATAAGCAAGAGATACTACAATTCTAAATGTGGTGGTGCCCTTACAATAGTCAACATAGATAATGATGCAGGATATATTTGTTCAATACAATGTCATACAGCTTAGAGAATGAATCAGCTAAAGGTATAGTCACGGGGCTGAATCTCACAAGTATATCAGTGAAAGAAGCCAAACAAAAAGAATGCATACTGTAAACTTCCAACCATATAAAGATCAAAAACATGTTCATGTTGTAAACATTTATTGAGCTGTGCACTTATGATTGTTATACATTTAGAAAACATTTACTTCACAAAAATAATTATGGAACATGATACTACAAGATAAGTTATAACATCAAAGAATAATCTCTAACTGTAAAGTAGGAGTATAACATTAAAAGAAAGCTGTTGGACTATACTAACTGACCAATAAGAAAGGAGATTGAAAGGAAGAAGTCAGTGGGTTTCAGAAGATGTGTTATTGGCTCGGCGTCCGTGGCTCAAGAGGCTAAGGCGCCAGCCACATACACCTCAGCTGGCGGGTTGGAATCCAGCCAGGCCCACCAAACAACAATAATGGCTGCAACCAAAAAATAGTCGGGCATTGTGGCAAGCACCTGTAGTCCCAGCTACTTGGGAGGCAGAGGCAGAAGAATCGCTTGAGCCCAGGTGTTGGAGGTTGCTATGAGCTGTGATGCCACAGCACTCTACCCAGGGCAATAGCTTGAGGCTCTGTTTAAAAAAAAAAAAAAAAAAAAAAAAAAAAGATGTGTTATTTATAGGCTGAAGGCTTGAGGGGTCGCTGATAACTTGTATATCTGCATAGAATCAAAACCCACAGTGGCCATACTCTTTGATAACAATTCAATTTCTGAGCTTTCAGTGCAATGATCACCAGAGGAATCTTCCTTCCATTAGATCAAAACTCTGAGGATGGAGGACTTCTTACTTTGTTCATAATGGAGTAACTGCCACTAGATTAGCCCCTGCGCCACAAATGAAATATAGAGAGATAAGAGCAAACTATTTAAAAATCTGTGTGTGTGTATGTGTGTGTATCTTTTTTTTTTTTTTTTTTTTTGAGACAGAGTCTCACTTTTTCACCCTTAGTAGAGTGCTGTGGTGTCATAGCTCACAGCAAACGCAAACTCTTGGGCTCAAGCGATTCTCTTGTTTCCAACTGGTTTTGCAAAATCTAAGACCGTGAGCAAGACCTCTGCCTCTAGTATCAAGAGATCTTTGGAATCTTTACCATAAAGATTAGGCCTGGAATTGCCACACCTCACATACATATTCTCCCTTGGAGGACAGTTTTCTGATCTCCTGCGCATACACACTCTCATGTCATTCTCGTGATTCTCCAGGTCTGTCGAGCAGAAAGCATGACTTATGCTAAAGATCAGGGCTCAGTTTCCTCTATGGGGGAGAGACCTCATTAAATACCCAGGACATTCATTTAGAGACCCCAGAAAGTACAGGTACTAAAATAAAAACAATCTAACCATAAAGTAAAAACAACCCTAGACCCATCCTAGAAGAGCTTAAATTTAAGCTTTGAAAAAATCATACTAATCATACTGACCCACAAGTAAATTAACCATAGGCCCAAACAAAGCTCAATACTCCTTAAAGGAAGAAAACAAACACAATCTAGACTCTATCCAGCAACTAATTTAAAAAAATCATTAGACATTTGAAGAAGTAGAAAAAGATGACCCGTACCAAGAAGGAAAATTAGTCTTGTCTTGGCGCTTATAGCTCAGCGGCTAGGGCGCTGGCCACATACACCAAGCCTGGTGGGTTCTGGCCCTGCCCAGCCTGGGCTAGCTGAACAACCATGACAACAACAACAACAACAAAAAATAGCTGGGCATTGTGGCAGTCGCCTGTAGTCCCAGCTGCTCAGGAGGTGGAGTCAAGAGAATTGCTTAAACCCAAGAGTTTGAAGTTGCTGTGAGCTGTGATGCCACAGCACTCTACTGAGGGTGACATAGTGAGACTCTGTCTCAAAAAAAAAAAAAGGAAAAAAAAATTAGTCAGATGTAAAGATCCAGAAATGACAGAAAGGATAGAATTAGCCGACAAGGATTTTAAAACTGTTGTTATAATTATGTCCCGGTGATTTCAAGGAAAACATGAACACAACAAAGAAAGAGAAAAAATATTTTAAAAGATCCAAATGGAAGCTCTAGAATTGAAGATAATAGTTTCCGAAATGAACACGGGAAACAGAAACTATCCAAACTGAAGAACAGAGAGAAAAGAGGATTAAAAAATAGTTTCAGTGATCTGTGAAACAAAATCAGTTAGTCTAACTTTTGTATGACTGTAAAATTGGAAGGGAGATTAGGATGGAAGAGGGGAGCAGAGAAAATACTTGAGGAAACAATGACTGCTAATTTTCTACATTTGATGAAAAATATCAATCCAGAGATCCAAGGAGCTCAATGATACACAAAGATATACTACAAACCGATACATATTGAGGAAAACCAATCATAAAAAGCTGCCAGAGGAAACAGGGAAACCGAGATAATGATATTACTGACTTCTCACCAGAGACAAGTCAAGTCAGAAAAAAATAGAACAAGATTTTTAGTCTTGAAAAGGAAAAATACTGTTAACCTGTAATTGTATATATAGCAAATGCATTCCTCAAACATAAAATAGAAATAAAGACATTCTTTACACAAACAAAAAGCTCACAGAATTAGATGTCAGTAGATATGCTCTAAAGTAATTTTTTTTTTTTTTTTTTTTTTTGAGACTGAGTCTCACTTTGTCGCCCTCAGTAGAGTGCCATGGCATCACAGCTCATAGCAACCTCTAGCTCATAGCAACCTCAAACTCTTAGGCTCAAGCCATCCTCTTGCCTCACCCTCCCAAGTAGCTCAGACTATAGGCACCGGCCACAACACCCAGCTGTTTTTTTTGCCTGGTTATTTTTTACAGAGGAAGGTCTCACTCTTTTTCAGGCTCTCAAACTCCTGGGCTCCAGCAGTCCACTTGCTTCAGCCTCCCAGAGTGCTAGGACTATAGGTGTGAGCCACCACGCCTGGTTTTCTACAATAATTTCTTTCTTTCTTTATTATTATTATTATTTTTGGCCAGGGCTGGGTTTGAACCCACCACCTCCGGGATATGGGGCCTGCACATACACAATTCCCTACCCCTTTGAGCCACAGGTGCTGTCCTTCTACAATAATTTCTAAAGGTTATTTTTATTTTTTAGAAACAAGAGTGTTACTCTGTCACTCACACTGAAGAGCAGTCGACCAATCATAGCATACTACAGCCTTGAACTCCTGGACTCAAGTAATCCTCTTGCCTCAGCCTCCCACGTAGCTAGGACTACAGCCACATGCTGTCACACCTGGCATATATATATATTTGTAGAGATAGTCTCTTGCTATGTTGCCCAGGCTAGTCTCAAACTGCTGGTCTCAAGTAACCCTGCCACCTTGGTCTCCCAAAGTGCTGGAATTACAGGCATCGGTTACTACAACCAATCCAAGAAATGTTTTGAAATTCCTCAGGCTGGGCAGGGCAACATGGCCCACACCTATAATCCTAGCACTCTAGGAGGCCCAAACTGGTGGATTGCCTGAGCTCACAGGTTGGAGACCAGCCTGAGCAAGAGTGAGACTCCTGGGCGGTGTCTGTGGCTCAAAGGTGTAGGGCGCCAGCCCCATATGCCAGAGGTGGCGGGTTCAAACACAGACCCGGCCAAAAACTCCAAAAAAAAAAAGTGAGACTCCCTGTCTAAAAATAGGTAGGTGTTGTGGTGGGTGCCTGTAGTCCCAGCTACTCTAGAGGCTGAGACAAGAGAATCTCTTGAGCCCAAGAGTTAAAGGTTGCTATGAGCTATGCCACACAGCACTCTATTGAGGGCAACAAAGTGAGACTCTGCCTCAAAATTAAAAAAAGAAAAAAATTCATCAGACTGAAGAAAAGTGATACCGTATAGAAACTTAGATCTGTACCAAAGAATGAAGACTGTCAGAAGTGGTAAATATCTGAGTATATGTAAAAGATTTTTCTCCTCATTTTTTGATCTTTTTAAAAGATAACTGACTTTCTCAAACAATATATTACAATAACAATGTATATGTTTAAAGAACCTTAAAACCTGCTTTCCACCTCTCCCCCATCCTTTAAGCCATTGCTATAATTGGAATATATTTTATATACATATAGTATAAATATGAATACACATATACAACATGGAGGATGAAGGAAATATTGGGGGTTTTTTGTTTGTTTGTTTGTTTTGTTTATTTGTTTTGATGAAGGAAATATTGGCCCTGGCAAAATTAGACTAGCTTTTAGGCATTTATTATTTTAGCACAGCAATGTTTAAGAACTTGGGCTAGGGTGTCAGAGCTCAGGTTAATTTTAGCTCTATCGGGACTCTAAACAAGTTATATAACTAGTCAAAACTTCAATTTCCACATCTGTGAAATGAGGGTATGCCTGTTTATTAGTGTAATTATGAAAATTAAGCTTCCACACATAAAGTGTTCACATGTTGCCTGCCTGGCAATAATAAAGACTTGACAAAGGCAACAATTATTTTCCTGATGTCAAACATGTCCCCACCTTCCCCATATCAACTTGGGTAGACACCAGTTGATCAAAAAGATATGACAGGAATAAGTAAACGCAGGAGGTCGCAAAGAGCAGTAAAATTCTCCATCCTCCAAAGCAAGAGGAAAGCTACCATCTAAAGTTTATAAATGAATAACTTAGAGACCTAAGAAGACTTAAAAGTATAATGCCAACCAGGAGAATTAAAAACAGCAATTGTTTACCACCTCTGAGGAGCAGGAATGGGGAAAGAGGAAAAAGATTTTACTTTTCATAGTGTACCCTTCTGTACAATTAAAAAACTTACCATGTGACCAGACGCAGTTGCTCATGCCTGGAATCCTAGCACTTGGGAGGCCCAGGTGGGTGGATTGCTTGAGCTCAGGAGTTCAAGACCAGCCTGAATAAGAGGAAACCTCATCTCTAAAAATAGCCAGGCATTGTGGCGGGCAACTGTAGTCCCAGCTACTTGGGAGGTTGAGGCAAGAGAATCGTTTAAGCCCAAGAGTTTGAGGTTGTTGTGAGCTATGACGCCACAGCACTCTACTAGGGGCGACAAAGTGAGACTGTCTCAAAAAAAAAAAAAAAAATACTTATCATGTATTAAATACTGCTTATGTAAAACTTCAATCTTAGTTCCATAATGTAAAATGTATGCATGGAGAAGTCAGAAAGGTTAAGCAAATGTACATGGACTTGTATAAAATCTTACTTCAGTTCTTTCTGTTCTTTCTACCACTGATGATAAACTGTTACTGCTTCATCAGACTGGAGTTGGCCTCTCTAACTGGGTTGAGATAGCCAAGAATTTCATGTGTATGAGTGTGTGTTCATAAGTGCTCATACAAATCTATTTGTCTATAGGATAAATAAAGCTTTGAAGGAACATTTAGTGATGGGAAATGAGAAATGGAACAGACAGCACAAAAGAGTGTAACAGAGGGAACAGCCTAAAAAGGCGTAAAATGTTTTCTGTCTCTGTAAACCCCCCTCACCCTTCAAAAAACTAAACCCTGTATCCCTGCCTCAGGCCGGTGGTCAGGAGGCGGAAGGGAGAGCCCTTTGTGTCACAGGAGACGGCTCAATAGAATTGTCCAGGCAAAGGCGGTCTGGGAGGTCTAGGTCACAGGAGATTGTCTTCCCCTAAATAGGACCAATCAGAACCATCATTTGTATTTACACAACACTACCCTGAAGCTGAAAATCATACCTTTAACATTCTGTATTTCTAGTAGTGAAGTCCTGAATTTACCAGCAAATACATCTGCACAATTAGCTGGACCCATAGCCCTAACCCAAGTTCTTCAGTTAGCTAAAGGCAAGAAAGTGACCATCTCTACAGAGTCTAAATATACTTATGTGCCTGTACATGCTCATGCATCTGTTTGGAGAGACCAGCTGAAGTGGCAGTGGTCCATTGTAAGGGACATCATAAGGGTGCTGATCTAATAGCTCAAGGAAATTAGGCTGCAGATGTGGCTGCCAAATGGGCAGCCCTGGACAAATCATTTCCTAACCTAATTAGGGGTCTGGTCCCTTCTAATCCCACTCTCTCCATTTCAGCTTATTCCACCTCAGAAATATCTGATGTGTTAACACAGAGATACCACTTAGGGCCCTCTACACAGTTAACTAAAGAAAACATTTACCTAAAATCTGCTAAAAATGTAAAAAACTTGGCAGAAGAAACCCATAATGCTACCCACTTGCAAAGCCAAGTAGACAGCTTCTGGAACAACACTTTTGTTTTTCCTTTACTAGACTCTACTATTAAACAAGTCACCTCGCTTTGTACCATCTGCCAAACCAATAATCCTCAATGGCCTCCAAGGGCAAAACTTGCCTCTCTGGCCCAATAAAAGGGCACCTACCCCAGCAAGGACTGGCCGTTAAATTTCACCTAAATGTTACTGAAGGTTTTGCTTGGAGGACTGAAAAGGCCACTGACATTTCCTAAAGACTTCTGAAGGACCTCATACTTGGTTTTGGCATTCCCCAAGTCTTTACAAAAATGACAATGGCCCTGTCTTGCCCTTGGTTCACAGGAAATGGCTATACATCAACACACCCTTCAAGTAGCTCAGTTCTTGCAGACGTTACAAGAACACAAGCCTTTGCTTAGAGACTCTTCTTCCCCTAGTCCTCTCTGTCAGCCTATGGGACCTACTGCTCATTATTCTCTGGCAAAGCCATGGAAGAACCAAAATGAAACTTGTTCATCTCCCACAGAAGAGGACTCCAACTCTGCACACAAATTCTCATGTACTCCCTTGGAGGATCTCCGGTACCTGTTCAAAAAGACTTCTCCTGCAGCGGCTCCTTCAGATTATTACAAAGGAAATGACCTGAGAAAAAATGGCAAAAAATATTTGGTCTCTCCAATTTTGGGGGAACTGAAACTTGCATCCCTGCTTCAGGCCAGTGGTCAGAAGGGTCAGGGAACATCTTTTGTTCTTTGTGCCACAGGAGATAGCTCAAAAGAATCATCTAGGCAGAGGTCACAAAATCCTCTTAGCTGAAGACGGGATGGGGGGAGGTCATGACATCTTCTTGGCTAAAGACAGAATGAATCGGGCCATAGGCCATCAGATTGTCTTGGCCCAAGATGGGATTGTGGAATCAGAATCTGTAAAAGGTCTATGCTTTTGCTCAGAAACAGGAATTCAAATTTTGAGAACCCTGTCTGACATTTTCTTTTGTCAGTAAAGTAATAAATTTCTCTCTCCTTCTAAAGCTGCTTGTCCTTTTTTTTTTTTCTGATGCAGCTTCAGGAGAAAAGTGCTGAATTTTTGGTGATAACATATATAGTACAGACTGTTTACCCATGGACAAGACATCTTTTGCCCTGACAAACCAAACCACACATATTTAAATGTTCAAACAGATCTGCTGGATATGCCTTGGTAATTCTCTTGGTCACCCCATCACTTTGCATGCTGGGATTCTAATGTTGGGTCTGATCCTCATATATTTTATTTTTTTCTTTTTTATTGAGACCAAGTCTCACTCTTTTGCCCTGAGTAGAGTGTCGTGGCATCATAGCCCACAGCAACCTCATAGTCTTGAGCTCAAGTAATCCTCCTGCCTCAGCCTCCCAAGTAGCTGGGACTCCAGATGCCAGCCATGATGCCTGGTTAGCTTTTCTATTTTTAATAGAGATGGGGTCTCACTCTTGCTCAGGCAGGTATGAAACTCCTGAGCTCAGGTGATCCACCTGCCTCCACCTCCCAAAGTGCTAGGATTACAGGCTAGGATTAGCCACCATGCCTGGCCTGCTTGCTATCCTTGTATGTTTTCTAAGCAAATTTATTGCCTAGAGGTCATCAAGCTACAAATGATCCTACATTCTCTATCAGTCCCAGAGCCTACCTCCCCTTGGCACCTACAACTATAGCCATCTTCTGAGGACATGACTATAGTTGTAATAGGGATTGTCACTCTCCACTCAGCAGGAAACAGCCAGATGAATCAATGTTCCTACACAATGATTTGGACCTCTAGAATAGAGAGTGGGGAAATGTTGAGTAGACAGCAAGGGACCACTGAGACTCTTCTGAGAAACAAAGTAGATGCTTTGCTTTGGTGCTGACTCATGAAGTTGCCCCACATGGGAAGAAGTACAAGGGCTGACCCCATCTTAGTGCTACCCCACCTTAATCCTATGCAGAGCAAATAATTGTCACACCTGGGGGAGGGAGGAATGTCCCTCAGGCTTGACAGTCCAGGCACAATAGTATTTGGAAAGTGACTAAGAGATAATTATGTCATAAATTGTCCATCAAAGTGGTTCCATGGTAATGTCTGAATCACAAGATAGCCCTACCCAGATATTATAAAATGGGACCCCAGACCATAACCAAAGCCTTTTTTTATCACAAGGGAGCCTGTTCACTGTCAATGGCAAACATATCTGGCTCTGTAAACTTGTATCTCTTTCTTGCTCTGTTAACTTATCTTTCTCTCCCTCAGTAAACTTTGTTTCACGCTTTCCTTAAAAAACAAAAAAAGTTCTGTATGTCTATTTATGATTAGGAAAACTGGTACTTTAAGACACAAGTCTACATTTTCCTCATTTGTGACTAAATTAATAAACTGCCCTTTCCCTTCAAACCACTTGTCCTCATTTTCCTGATATGGCCTTGGGGACAAGTGCCAAACTTTTGATAACAAGAATAGAGGGAAAATAAAGCATCTGAAGTGACAAGAGGATTGGAGAAGGGACTAAAAGGCTTTAGTTATTGTAGATGTTTACTCACTTTGCAAATTGCCTATAAATGAATGACCTCTTCCTTCCTGAAGGACCCATCTAAGACCCACAATTTGGACATCAGAAATGGTTATGAAGGTGCCTATGGCTCAAAGGAGTAGGACACCAGCCCCATATGCCGGAGGTGGCAGGTTCAAACCCAGCCCAGGCCAAAAAAAAAAAAAAAAAGAAAAAAAAGAAAAAGAAAAGAAATGGTTACAAAGAGATCTGAGCCATGGACACTGGAGTATGACAGTCATCATAGCAGATGAGGACAGAGGTTGGCTTCCGTTAAAATCATTATAAAATTGGTTTTTTATGCCATAGCGTTTTACTTTAAGAATATTCAGATGCTGGGCAGTGCCTGTGGCTCAAAGGAGTAGGGGGCCGGCCCCATATACTTGGGGTGGCAGGTTCAAATCCAGCCCCAGCCAAAAACTGCAAAAAAAAAAAAAAATTCAGATGCAAGAGAGAAACTGTAATCTGGGTGAAAATGATACAGTATCACTATAGTGTAGACAGTTTTCATGGAATGTTGCCATTCCAGTGGTCTCAGGATTTAAGCCGAAATACCAGGTGAAAGAAACTGCTCTAAGGCTATTCTTTCCTTTCAGAAACGGATAATCCTTGCAATTAAGTTCTATGGATGAGCACAGAGCAGAGCTTTCCAGACCACCCACGTAGGCAGCTCATGATTCTGGGTTCCAGTACTGCCTCTGTCCTTCCCTGTCATTGCGACTTTGGGCAAGTTGTTTAACATCTCTGAGCTTCAATTTTTACATCTATAAAATGGGGATGATAAAATGCACATTTTTTTAAAGGAGTACTTATTATCTGGTGTTCTACATGTATTATCTCATTTCATTCTCATAACAGCTGGATACTACTATTTATAGATGTGAAAAGAGGCTTTTCCATTTGGATTCCAAATGGATTGATTCACATCCATGTATAGATGTGAAAAGAGGCTGTCACTTGTCTGAAGTCACAGAGCTGGTAAGTTGCGTAGCTAAGACTTCACCCTGGGCAGACTGATTCCATTATTATGTTAAACTGTCTCATAAAGTTTTGTCTGTGTATTAAATGAACCGATGAATTTAATAGTGCTTGGCATATTTTGAGTATTTCATAAATGGCCATTATTAAAAGGAGAGCTGAGTGGAATCCAAATCCAAATCATGCCAAATCTGAGGTTAAAGTCTACTATGTAGAATCACCTACAGCTCACTCCCAAAGAGTCTATACACCGAAAGGAAATGCCCTAATATGTCAGAAATCATTTATGCCGAAGCTACCTTTGGCCTTTTGGGAACAGAACAAGAGAGTATAAAAGTATTGAAAAAGTGGAAAAAGTCCCAGCCACATCATCAGAGCTCCTTTGCAGGGAGCTGATAAGGCCTCAGGGTGTTCCTCTATCCATCAGTGGCTGCCTAGGGTGCAGCCCTGTGACACCACAGCTGAGGAAATGGAGGTCAAGAGCAAGGGCAATCACTCAGAGCTGCGTCTCCCAGACCCAGTGTCCGGACTCCCAGGCCACTCTGCCAAATGGGGAGACAGCAAGGAAGCCTGGAGCTAAACAAGACTCACCCTGAAGCATCACTTTCACAGGATGCTAAGTAATGCTAGCATCATTTTTTCATTCCTCCATCACCCCCATCAATCCAAGACAAGGTCCAGAGTCTCGTCTTTTTTGTTCCCACTCCACCTCTAATACGAATTGTAAATGATCTGGTGTATGCACTCAAACTGCAGGAGTTGAATAAGTTATATGAAAAGTGGTATAAAGAGAAAGACAAATATATTAGGGAATGGAATAGAAAATTGGTGGTTCGATGCCCGTAGCTCAGTGAGTAGGGTGCCGGCCACATACATCAAGGCTAGCGGGTTCGAGCCCAGCCTGGGCCTGCTAAACAACAGTGACAACTACAACCAAAAAATAGCTGGGCATGTGGTGGGTGCCTGCAGTCCCAGCTACTTGAGGCAAGAGAATTGCTAAAGCCCAAGTATTAGAGGTGGCTGTGAGCTGTGATGGCATAGTACTCTACCCAGGGTGACATAGTGAGACTCTGTCTCCCCCCCAAAAAAAAGAAAGAAAAAGAAAAAGAAAGAAAATTGGCATACATATTTAAGATGGAACATAGGACTTCAAAGAAACTTCCAAAATCTGACAGAGCCTTTAAATCCTAAGCTAAAGTTCAGAATTCTAAGTTCATACTATTTAGATATTGAGGAACTGTGGATGGAAAAGTTTCAAAAGCTTGTAACACACTACTCCATGTGATTTTTTCCCTCCTGCCACTTCCTTTTTTGCACTCATGTTCATTGCACTCCCTGATCATGAGTCAGTACTGGGGAAGGTATCTTACTTGCCTCAGTTTGCATACATGCTCAGGTTTACTTCAACTTGGGATCTGTATTGCTGGCTTATCAGCTGTCTGCCGCATACTCTCAGAAGGGTTTTCCCTAGGATTTTTTTTTAACCATTTAAAAAAATTGGGGATAACATATACATAACAAAATTTATCATTTTAACCATTTTAAGTATACAATTCAGTGGCATTAAATGGATTCCCATTACTGTACAACCATCACCATCATCCATCCACAGAACTCTTCCAATATCCCATACTGAAACTCCACATCCATTACATACTAACTCCCCATTCCCACCTCTCCCCAGCCCCGGGGGAGTAAACCTTTTTACTTTACGTTCCTATGAAATAGATTATGTGAGGCCCCTCTAATGAATGGGATCATAGGATATTTGTCCTTTTTGGTTTGGTTTATTTCACTTTTCTTCAACTTTCATCCATGTTACAGTGTGTGCAGAATTGTATTGCATTTTTTTTTTTTTTTTTTGAGACAAAGTTTCATTATGTTGCCCTGGGTAGAGTGCTGTGGTGTCACAGCTCACAGCAACCTCAAGTTCTTGGGCTTAAGCAATTCTTTTGCCTCAGCCTCCCAAGTAGCTGGGACTATAGGCACCTGCCACAATGCCTGACTACTTTTTTTGTTGTTGTTGTCATTGTTGTTTAGCTGGCCCAGGCTGGGTTCGAACCCGTGAGCCTCAGTGCATGTGGTTAGCACCAGGCAGAATTTTATTGCATTTTAAGGCTGAATAATATTCCATTGTACGGTACCACATTTTGTTTGTCTGTTTGTTCAGTGATGAACACTTGGGTTATTTTATACTTTTTGGCTGTTGTGAATAATGTTACATTATACAAAAATAATGTTTGTATGTTACAAACATACAAATATCTACTCAAATCTCTGCTTTTAATTCTTCTGGGCATAAACCCAGAAGTGGAATTGCTGGGTCATATGGTAATTCTATGTTAACCTTTTTTTTTTTTTTTTTTTTTGAGACAGAGCCTCAAGCTGGCACCCTGGGTAGTGCTATGGCAGCACAGCTCACAGCAACCTCCATCTCCTGGGCTCAAGCAATTCTCCTGCCTCTGCCTCCCAAGTAGCTGGGACTATAGGCGCGCACCACACGGCCCAGCTATTTTTTGGCTGCAGCCGTCATTGTTGTTTGGTGGGCTGGGCTGGATTTGAACCCACCAGCTCAGGTGTATGTGGCTGGCGCCTTAGCCGCTTGAGCCACAGGCGCCAAGCATCTATGTTAACTTTTTTGAGGTGCCATCCCTGGTAGTCTTTTTTCTATTTCCAGAGTCAGTTCTTATTTCTTGGAACAATTTATTTTGCCTCTTCAGTATTCTGTCCTACATTTATCCTAAATGACTTCTTTTTTGCTTTTTCCCTCTTTCATTTACTATCAAGGCTATTCAGAAATATGACCTTATGCTACAAAGTACTGATTTTCCCCCAAACACAAATTTTTTTTTTTTTTTTGAGACAGAGCCTCAAACTGGTGCCCTGGGTAGAGTGCTGTTTAATCACAGCTCACAGCAACCTCCTCCTGGGCTCAAGCTATTCTCCTGCCTCTGCCTCCCAAGTAGCTGGAACTACAGGTGCCTGCCACAATGCCCGGCTGTTTTTTGTTGCAGCCGTCATTGTTGTTTGGCGGCCCAGGCTGGATTTGAACATGCCAGCTCAGGTGCATGTGGCTGGTGCATTAGCAGCGTGAGCCACAAGCACTGAGCCCAAACACAAATATTGGCCTTCACTATTCGGAACAAACTATTTCCCAAATCATTAGGAACATTTCTGATATGCAAACAGTAGTGGTAATCAGGAGTCTAATTCCTCCTCCCATATTTAGAAGTCTCCTGCTGCTGCCAAAGTGATGGTGAGGATCTTGGACTTTCGGCTATTAATGGGGACATGTAGAACCTACCTGTCTTCCACTTTCAGCCTCCTTCTTCCTTCTTGACACTAGAACTATGGGATAGCCATTCCCACTGTGGTTACATGGCATCACAGTGAGAGCTCCTGTTCTCAATGGAAGATTAAATCACTTCAGAAGCAGCATAGGTTCAGGTGGAACGCTACGTGATTTTGCATACAGAAGCAATGTTCTTTCATGTCTAGTCAACAAGTCCTGTCCATTCCATCTCCTATCCAACTCAAAGACAATCCTCCCCTACCTGGGGGTCAGAATCTCATCTAGACCACTGAAATGGGCTCTTAGCTGGTCTGCCACATAGTCAGAATTTCTGCCTCATTCTTCATACCACGGGAGGGAGGCATCTACTTTCACCAACTTTATGTCATTATCACCACAGTTCTGAAATAACAATGTTCAAGGAAGATCTTTTTTTTTGGTCTCACTTGTGTCATGGCATGGCATCATAGTTCACAACAATTCTCTTGCCTCAGCCCCCCAAGTAGCTGGGACTATAGGTGCCCACCACAATCCCTGGCTATTTTTTTAGAGACTGGGTCTCACTGTTGCTCAGGCTGGTCTGGAACCTGTGAGCTCAGGCAATCCACCAGCCTTGGCCTCCCAGAGTGCTAGGCTTACAGGTGTGAGCCACCCCACCCAGCCATGTTCAAGGAAGATCTTATCCATTTCATCTCAGTTGGGTGGTGCAGCAGAGCCTTACTTCTAACTTCTAGTCTGATCCATACTTTCTTATTGGTTGCCTTTTATGTCTACAAGGCTCTTATTGGTTTAGCTAAACTGAGAGAATGCATATGACTGATACTATTCATATATCAAGGTCAGCGGCGGAGGGGAATAAAAGGGAATAAACTGCAAAACCAAAATCATCCCTCTACCCTCCATCACCACAATCAACCCTGGCAGGGTACCCAGTGTCTCCTCTTACTCTTCTTTTTGAGGACAGTACTGAAAGTGGAATAGTCAGAGTACTTCTTTCTCAAACCATCATGCTTCTTTCTTTCTAACTATACTTCTAGCCACCATCTTCACCACCTGAAGAGGAAGATTCTTCAAACCCTCCCCATATCTAAATCTTAAAATGTAATTGGGAAACTTGACTTTCCAAACATTTAGAGAAGTTTCCTGATTCTTTCTTATTACGACTTACCATCCTGCCCTGAAATTTCTCCACCTAAAACACAACCACAAAAACTGTTACATATATTTTTGTAAGCAGCGTAAAGTTCTTTGTCAGACAAGGT
Organism: Loris lydekkerianus; assembly: GCA_963574355.1. Lineage (NCBI taxonomy): Eukaryota > Metazoa > Chordata > Mammalia > Primates > Lorisidae > Loris > Loris lydekkerianus. The sequence goes on from CAUYPK010051088.1 coordinate 16,169, forward strand.
AAAAGTATATGTTGATTAAGTTAGAATTCAGGTGGCCATCTGTCCCAGTATTACCAGGGCAGTCCTGGGTCATGCCTATCGCCCTGCATAATTTTTAAAAGAGCTCCCTTTTTTTATCTTAAAAACAAAAAAAGTAGAGTTCCAGCCTGGAGGATAAAATTATATGTTCACTTTTGTTAAAAATACACTTTGTGGCCCGGCACAGTGGCTCATACCTGTAACTCTAGCACTCTGGGAGGCCAAAGTGGGAGGATCACTTGAGCGCAGGAGTTCCAGACCATCCCGAGCCCCCTCTACCAAAAATAGAAAAAATCAGCCAGGTATGGTGGAGGGTACCTGTAGTCCTAACTACTCAAGAGGCTGAGGCAGGAGGATCACTTGAACCCAGGAGTTTAAGGTTGCTGTGAGCTAGCATGGCACTTTAGCCTGGGCAAAGACTCTGTTTCCCAAAAAAAAAAAACCCTTTATTTTCCAGGTGATGTTGTGCTGTTGCCCTCATCACTTCATTTTGTTTGCATGACCATCCTGCAAAGTAGGAAGGGAAACATCTTATCTCTGTTAAAGAAAGGAAGTAATCAAGGCTTCATGGGGATAGTGGTAACAGAGGTCACACACTCAAGGACAGAACCTAGGGTTCCTGACTTCAAGTTCAGTGCTGTTTCAGCTGTGAACTATTATGTGCAAATACCTGAGTAAAGGCAAACTTGACCCTCTTGTTGGGTAATGTGCTTGCAATTGGACTTAGAACAGTTTAGCCATGTTCATCCTTTCCCACATTTAAAGCAAGCAGAGAGCTGAAAGAAGAATTACCTAAACATAAAGAAGCTGTTAGTGAATCCTGGGGCCAAGTAGTATACAACTTCGATTTTACCAGGTCTAACTACATCAGATTATTTGAATCTTACATTTGGCCAAATTAGGATGTGTCCGTTAACAAAACAAGAAAACTAAAGATCAATAAAGCTACCAACTATTGCAAAGAACAAATAAATGGGTTCTGCCTATTTCTTTCTGATGACACAATAATTCAATAATTCTTCTTGTTTTTTTCAAAACTTCTAAAACTAGAAAAATATACCCTCCTTGGCACACGGGGTGGGAGTGGGGCCTTAACCATTTAAAGACAGACACGGTGCTTTGTAAGGATCTCCAGGGAGTTCCAGAGGTGCTGAATGTGGCGCCAGGTAAATACCGTAAATAGTCTGCCCCAAGAAATGGCCAGAGGACCCCGGGAAGCTTGGACTTGGCGGCCAGCGTCCCACCCTGTCTGTGCAAAGACAGGGAGAGGTCCAGTCTGCCTCGGAAAGGATGACTCCAAGCCTCTCGCTCGCTTACCCTGGCTGCAGCACAGGGATCGCTGTCTTTAGGCCGGCTGGGGCTACCGCAGCCTCACCTGGGAGGCGGGGTAGGAGGCTCCGCTAGCCGTAGGTAGGAAACCCCGCCGGCTGCAGGAACGTGAGCGGCCCGGGCCCCCGCCCTGCGGAGGGGAGGGCTGGGGAGGGGGCGCCGGCCGCCGGCGCATGCGCGGTGTGTCTGTGTGTGTGCCCGCGCCCGCCGGAAGAACTGCGCAGCCCGGCAGCTGCCGCTGGCGCCAGACGCCGCGCCGGCAGCGAGGAGAGCGGGGGCTGTGAGATGCAGCCCCAGGACAACGCCGGGGCCGCCGATCCGCGGGATCCCGGGTTGCTGCTGACTGACGATGCACCCCGGGAGACAAGCGAGGAGGCGGCGGGGGCGGCCGTCCGCGGCAAGTGCTGGCTGTGCGGCTCCTCACCGTGCGGCTCCAGCGCGGAGCCGGGTGAGTGCGCGGGTCTAGCCTCAGGGGCCGGCGGGAGCAGTGCCCGTCGCACCGCTTCTCTACCCTGCGCTGAGCTCGGGAAAACCCTGGAGCGCTCACTAGGAGGGCTGCAAACTAAAAGTCCCGGCGGCCCCGCCGGCACCCAGACGGGAGAAAGTTTCTGATTGTGTTTGCAACCCTTTGGGGATTCTAAGGCTACTTCTGTAATTAATGCTGTGGGCAGGGGACTGAGGAGTCAGATTGCAGCCTCGTGTGCCTTCCCCGAGGTCGTAGGTAGGGGGTAGTGAGAGAGGACTGTCCCGCAGTCGGCCCGAGGTTGAGAGGAAGGTCTTGAAAACTGGTCTTGCTGTTAAACTGTGCTTTCCCAAGAAGGAATCGAGTCTAGAAAAATGTTAGTTCCAGAGCCTTAGAAACTTGGAAAGGCAGAGACGAGAGGGACCACACTGGTTCTTAACCTTTAGGGGGAAGTAAGGACTTTTTCGCAAAAGTTGCAAACCAAGGCATACCTTGTTAACGGGTTCACGGTCCGGTCCCCAGAACTAGGGAACCGGCACGAACCGAACCCCGGATCTTGTTCAGCCCCATCCCTCGACAGATGGGGAAAGTGAGGCCCAGAAAGGTGAGGGCTTTGCGGGGGTTTTTTGTTTGTGTTGTGGGGGTTGGGGGGGGCGCAGGTCCAGGGAGTACCAGGTTAGGATTCCAGCTTGCCAGAGATCGGCCCCAGGGCCCTTTCCACTGGCCACAAGTGCTGCTTCAAGCACATTCCTCCTTGAACTTGACCGCCCACCTGGAGCAGATTCCTGAAAGAAGAGGGGAATAGGCCGAAATCTCCTTTTAAGACAGAGTTACAGTCTGTACTCTCTTCCTGTTGAGTTTCCTGCCCTGGATTTCTATGCCTTTTGCTTCATCTAGTTCTCCTTCCTCCCTTTATGCGCTTTCGGGATTTAGAGAGACAAACCTTAGGAAGATGACTCTTGCTCCGTTTCTGTACTAAATGCAGAGATGATCAGCTTTCTGATCATTTATGCTTGGGCTGGTGACCCCTGGGCAGGGGTTATCCCAAGCTGGATTGACCAGATATGCAGCCTTTGAAGAGGTCAGTTTCTCACCTATCAACCTGTGGCTGAATGTCATTCTGGTGGCATACTGAGTCAGTCCATGCAGACTCTTAAGTTTCCCCTTTTTATTAACCAAAGAGGAGTATTGTCATTGTTGTTTAACTGGCCCAGGCTGGGTTTGAACCCACCAGCCTGGGTGTATGTGGCTGGTACCCTACTCACTGCTACGGGCACCACCTGGCTTGTTTTAATTTCAGAGAAAGTTACTAACAGTAAGACTCAGTAAAAGTGATTGTATTTGATTAGATAATGTTCTGAAAAGAAGATTGCCATAAAAACATTGAACTATTGTACTGTTGTCATCAAACTTAGTGAAAGTATCATTTTAGCCTCTTATTTTAACTGGTTATCAAAACAAACCTCATTTTCAAGTTCAGGTTGAAACTGTTACCCGTTTTTCTTACATTCTTTGATGGCTTTAACCAACAGGGTATAGCTTTCCTAAGACATCTATTTATTTTATGCAGGAACAGTGTGGATATTGGACTCAAGCTAAGAGATGCTGTCTTAGGCCTATCCCTCAAAACCTCATGAAAGGTAGCAGTGGTTTTTCTACTGTAGCGGTAGTTTCGAACCAGTGGAGCTTTTTTTTTTTGAGACAGAGCCTCAGGCTGTTGCCCTGGGTAGTAGAGTGCTGTGGCATCACAGCTCACAGCAACCTCCAACTCCTGGGCCCAAGTGATTCTCTTGCCTCAGCCTCCCAAGTAGCTGGGACTACAGGCGCCCGCCACAGCGCGTGGCCATTTTTTGGTTGTAGTTGTCAATTGCTGTTTGGCAGGCTGGGCTGGATTGGAACCCGCCAGCTCTGGTTATGTGGCTGGTGCCTTAGCCGCTTGAGCTGAAGGCATGGAGTCCAGTGGAGCTTTTTTAGAGTTACAGAGATTCTGTTTTGGTGGGTCTGATTTAGGGCTTGGGAATTGAATTTGTAAAAATTACAGAGGTGATACTAATTTCTCAGCCATGCCTGTGAATCATCAGCTTAAAGCAGAGGATAGAGACGCTAAGCAACTTTTCAGTTTTCGTCTAAGTCAGGAAACAACACTTAATTTGAGTTAGAGTTGCCAAATTATTAGATGTTTTTACAGTGAGATATAAACACGGAACATAAACAAATTCCTCTTTGGATTATACTAATCTCTGGCTTATCTCCATTGATAGAATTGAAATAATTATCCAGTAAGAGACTGAGGTTTGCCTAAGTAGAACTAGCCCTCACCCTCATTAACAAATCATCAGTTAGGCCATCTAACTGTACCATTCTGAAGGCATGAACCTTAAGTGTTTATAGGCAAGAAAATATGGGCGGTACCTGTGGCTCAGTGAGTAGGGTGCCAGCCCCACATACCGAGGGTGGCAGGTTTGAACCTGGCCCAAGCCAAACTGCAACAAAAATATAGCGGGGCGTTGTGGCGGGGGCACCTGTAGTCCCAGGTACTGGGGAAGCTGAGGCAAGAGAATCACCTAAGCCCAAGAGCTGGAGGTTTCTGGGAGTTGTGATGCCACAGCACTCTACCAAGGGCGACAAAGTGAGGCTCTATCTTTAAAAAAAAAGAAAGAAAGAAAATATGCACATGTTTTAAAAGATCAAGGTCAACAGTGTAAAATTACATTTTAAAAAAGTTAAAAATCCATCTTAGAAAATAGGTTAAAAAAAAGTTAATATATCATGTTCAGTTAAAATATTCTTGGAGAAAAGTTTAGTTTGGAAAAGATACTTAAATATAGACCAGGGAGATGTTTTCTGTCCTTGATCTTCTTGTTCTGAGGGTGGAGGTTTTATACATGGTTTTTTTTTTTTTAGAAAAACTGTTTTATTTGGAACTGAATTCTGAAATTTCAGAGGCCAAACTCTAAGGTTAACCACAGCCTAGGCATGTATTTTGTGGTGCTTAATATGAAAGTCTTCTAAATCTTCTTTCTCAAGAGCTGAGTGGATAGATGTAGTTTTTTTCCTACAGCATCTGAGCACATAGGTACAGAACAGAATGCAGAAGATTCCAGCACTTACATTAGAATGAAGAATGCCAACTCCAAAACAGTCTCTTCGGCTGTGCACCTAGGACAGTGGTTCTCACCCTAATGCAGCAGACTTTTTAATACAGTGCACAGGGGTCATGACCCACAGGTTGAGAACTCCTGACCTAGGAAGAGGTGAAGACCTGATAAGAATGGCACCTTTGACTACAAAGGCCAGGCTGTAAATGGTCCCAGCTATGTATCATCATACTTTGGTCCTAATTTGCAGTCATTTGTGGGCAAAGGTATCTCACTGACATGAGGATATTAAAATATATTACCTGGTGTTTACATTTATCAGGGAATAGCATTCAAAAAACATTATTATGCAATACGGTTTACATTAGAATAACATCAGGAGCCCTCAGGTTGGAATGATAATCCTAGTTTTCCTACCATTGCTCTTGTCTGCACATCTTTTACTTCTGCTGTGCTCTCAATCTGTTGTGTTTCCCTCTTACCCTCTTCTTTTAGTTCCAAAAAGAAAAAAATATATGTACTTGTCTATTCCTCAGTGTGTGGCCTTTCCTTCACAGAGTTCTCTGTTTACCCTGGTCTGCTTTGCTGTCTTCTGTGTGACAGGGGAGGAGGATTGAAGCAGGTTCTATTCCTTTCTAGGAAACTAAGCCATAGGAAGTGAGTAGAAAAAAGTTTAAAGCTCAGACAGATTGTCATTAACAGATTGAATACTTGATGCACTAGTTTGTTCGTTCACACCAAGCCAAAAGTAGGGATCAGATGGCAGCACTGTGCAAAGCCCTGCAGAGCTAGAGAGGTAGATGCCCTCGCCCCGCTCTCAAGGTCTGTGCCCTAAACGGGAAGATGAGTCGTGAACAATGAAAAGTTAAAACACAGATTTGATTAACAGTTCAAAATAGCAAAACAGAAAGCCTTCCCAGATTATGGTCTTGCCAATCGCATTAGACTTTTGCAGCTTTCAATGAAGTTCTCATATTCTTTTTTCATTCATCGAATATTTATTTAGGGTCTCTGATAGATCAGGCACGGACAAGAGCAGCTGAGGTCCTAGCCGTGGAAGTTTGTGGGAAAAGTCAGATAACGAACACATAACTATGTAACACAGAACTATGTTCTGTTTTTTCCAGAAAAGCACACTTTCTTCACTTTCCCTAGTGAGATAGCGTAAGATACTATTATTTGGAAGTATTTTTCACTTGCCACCTCGACAAATGTTTCTTAAAAATGGTTCTTGCCATCTTGGCAAGCTTTCTACTTTTGACATATAAGTGAGGAATGATTCTTCAGGGAGCTGAAGGAAAAATCCAGCTTATAGGGTAAGGTAGCATTTTTAAAATGTAGGTTTAAATTGTTGGCCTTGACTATGGTTCCTCATAATTCATGGACAGGATGGTACAGGGCCAGGGAATGGATATGCCTAGGAGGTTACACTTGTTAGTCTTTGATACTGTTCCATTTTTCTCAATTTCTAAGTGAAAATGACAAAACGTACACTTGGAAGCAAGGACTAACCAGAATTTAATCTTTTTCAGAAGCCAAGAAGAAAGCACCCTGTCCTGGACTTGGCTTGTTTTACACATTATTGTCTGCCTTCTTTTTCTCATTGACCTCTTTATTTGTTAAAAAAGTGCAAGACGTCCATGCTGTAGAGATTAGTGCGTTTCGATGTGTGTTCCAAATGCTAGTTATTATTCCTTGCTTAATTTACAGAAAGTAAGTATTTCTTAACTACAAAGTAGAAGATACTAATAAATGTGTGTAAATCTTTTGACCTGCCTAAATCATTTACTCTACAGTATTTAATTTAACCCTGTCATAGACTGGCCAGGCCCTATACCCCTTGGATCAGCTCAATGAAAAGTCACAAGGGTCCACCCACAGAAAATACTACCATAAGCACAAACCACACGCCCAACAAAGGCGGAAAAAGAAGTTGAGTTATTTACCACCCCTTGTTTTAAAAATAGAGCTTTCTTTGTTTTATTTATTTATTTATTTTTGGAGACAGAGTCTCAAGCTGTCACCCTCAGTAGAGTGCTATGGCGTCATAGCTCACAGCAACCTCCAAATCAGGCTCAAGTGATCCTCTTGCCTCACTTTTTCCCCTATTTTCAGTAAAGATGGGGTCTCGCTTTTGTTCAGGCTGGTCTTGAACTTGTGAGCTCAAGCAGTCCACCTATCTTAGCCTCCCAGAGTGCTAGGATTCCTGGCATGAGCCACCTTGTCCGGCTTAATAGAGCTTTCTTTGAATAATTTCCCCCATCTTGTGCCACCCTCCCTCCTTTCCTTTGTATAACTAGTGTTCTGAAGGAAAAAAGTAAATGAAAAGAAGTAATAGTGTCTCTTAGTGTCAGAGGTGTCTTTAAGTAGAACAGGCTGTTCCTTTACCAGAGCAAACAGAAGTTTACAGTAATAATATTTAGATCTTCCCCAGAACGTGAAAGGGTAACCTTAAGCAAGGCTTTTTGCACTACTGTAATATTCAGTTTCCTCGTCTGTAAACTGAAAGGAATGATCTTTCTGTCCTCTATCCTGCATGGTGGTTGCAAGGGTGAGATGACATTTACTATAGGGCAGAGTGCCTTGTATAGAATGTAAAATATATGAAACTATCTCTATTCCCTTCTCACTGTTTTCCTCTTCTCCTTCCCTTTGTAACCCTCTACCGTCCCCATGTTAAAATTATGCCTCCCTCTACCATTATAACCTCCACGTATCTCAGTGGACTTAGAACCCTGGTAGGAAAACCAAGTGGGTCCCTGGCTCTTTGGGCAAAGAAGCTTAAGTCCCAAATTGAAAGTTTTAGTCATTTGCCATCAAAGTCACCTTTGCAGTTACCCATAACATGGTGTAGATTCACTTAGAATAGTTCCATTCCCTATCCTGAGGATTTGGCGGAAAAAGTGAAAATCTGCTAAGATTAATGTTATCAGAAATTCTTTTGTAAGTATGGACAAATCACAGTATTCTAGGAAATGATGGTAAGACTTTAGAAATTTCTAAGGTTGCCAATAGAACGCTGATGCTAAAGTCTTTCTGAGGGTGGCAATAGAACATTGATGCTAACATAATCCATAATCTTCTCCCCCATTTTGCAATCAACGTATTGTCAGAGGAAGGACATTAGAAGAATTTTTCTTTTTTCTTTTTTTTTTTTTTGAGACAGAGCCTCACTATGTTGCCCTTGGTAGAGTATTGTGATGTCACAGCTCACAGCAACTTCCAACTCTTGGGCTTAAGCGATTCTCTTGCCTCAGCCTCCCAAGTAGCTGGGACTATAGGCGCCTGCCACAACGCCTGGCTATTTTCTTGTTGTAGTTGTCGCTGTTCAGCAGGCCTGGGCCGGGGTTGAACGTGCCAGCCCTAGTGTATGTAGCCGGCACCCTAGCCGCTGAGCTACAGACACTGAACCAGAAGAATTTTTCTTAAAATCCTTGGTCCTAATCTGTTTTGACTCTTTTTATGTTTTGCTATTGTAGAATACTCTTAACTTCTCAAAGTATGGGCCAAGTGTGACTGCGCTTTCATTTTGAACTCCAGATACCCAGGGGTGTCCATGCCAGGCCTAGATGATATCCTAAAGAAGTCCAGCCCTGGCACAGATCAGCAGCTTGCACCTAGCCAGGAAAATTACCCAGAGTAGGTGTTTAGTTAAATATTTAATTGGAAAATATTTGAATAGCATTAATTATACTTTTCTAAACACTACATATGTTTCAGTGTTGTTTTTTTTTTGTTTGTTTGTTTTTTAAGAGATAGAGTCTCACTTTGTCACCCTCAGTAGAGTGCCATAGCATCACAGCTCACAGCAACCTCCAGCCCTGGGGCTTAAGTGATTCTCTTGCCTCAGCCTCCCGAGTAGCTGGGACCACAGGCGCCCGCCACAATGCCTGGCTATTTTTTGTTGCACTTTGGCCGGGGCTGGGTTTGAACCTGCCACCCTCGGTACATAGGGCCTGTCCCCTACTCACTGAGCCACAGGCACTGCCCCTTTTCAGTGTGTTTTAATGAGAATAATGAGAAGTCTCATATTCAGTGGCTAAAATACATTTTAGTGTTGTTTCAAATTTTTTATTTTTTTATTTTTTTCTGTTTTTGGCCAGGGCTGGGTTTGAACCCTCCACCTCTGGCATTTGGGGCCGGCGCCCTACTCCTTTGAGCCACAGGCACCACCCCCATTGTTACAACTTTTATAGAAAAGCTCATGACATTGAGAATGCACATTAGCCAGGATCAAGTTTCCTTATCTAGGACAGCTAAACCTTGAAATTGTGCCTATTATAAAAATGATACATTTTCATCATAAAATATTTGGAGAAAATAAATAGAAGAAAAATTACCTATGAATTTACCTATTAAGGTATAACCATTATTAACATTTAGTTTATTTTCTTTTTGTCTTTTTTGCAAGCATAAATATACATAGTACATGGGGAAAATAATATCTATTTTAATTATAATTATGCTATTTATGTAGTTCTCCTGTACTAGTTTTGCTTTTACTGTGAGCACTTTAATGTCATTAGCTATGTTTATAACACTTTTTAAAAGGTATATAATATTCAGTTGTAGATACTATAATTTTCTATTCTCTTTTTGGTACTTTTAATATAATGTTTAATTAAAAATTGTAATTTGCCCAGGAGTTGGAGGTTGCTGTGAGTTGTAATGCCACGGCACTCTACTAAGGGCGATAAAGTGAGACTCTATCTCTACAAAAAAAAAAAAAAAAAAAAAAAAATTGTAATTTAAAAACAAAAATTTCATTTAATATGCATTTCTTCATTTGAATTTACAGAACTGGGTTTATTGGCCCAAAAGATCGACGAATTTTCCTCATTCTCAGAGGAGTCCTTGGTTCTACCGCCATGATCCTTATATACTATGCTTTCCAGACAATGTCCCTCGCCGATGCCACAGTTATCACATTTAGCAGTCCAGTGTTTACATCTATATTCGCTTGGATATTTCTCAAGGAAAAATATAGCCCTTGGGATGCTCTTTTCACCCTGTTCTCATTCACTGGAGTGATCCTTATCGTGAGACCACCA
>CAUYPK010051090.1:0-45775 GCA_963574355.1 Loris lydekkerianus
GAAATGACAAGGATCTTCTCAGTGAAGAGATTAGTTATGCAAGGCCAGAAGAGGAAACAAGAAAGAGTGGGAAAAGATGAAGATGGAAGAATAAGTAAGCGTGGGTCAAGTTTGCAGTTAGGGAATGGAGCCAGAGACTGAAGAGAGATTTTTGGAGCATGGAGATACATAGAAAAAATCATTTAGGATGTTGTTCCATGGCCTAATAAAAAATATACATAAGCTTAAAAAAAAATAAAAAATAAAAAGAATAAAAGGAGTGATATAAACTTTTCCAGATTTAAAAGGAGAAGCTAAAACTAGAGTGCAGAACTCAAATGAAGAAACCCTAAAATCTGTATGGTGCTGAGAAGCCCTTAAATTCAATTTAGGAATATTTGGTGGTGATGTTGTAAAGTGAATTGTCAAAAGGCAATACAAGGTTCTAGGAAAAATCCACTTAGCTCACATCTCGTGTGGCTTCCATTATTACTAGATTTCTTCAGCAACTCAGAAAGCAAAGCAAAACCATACCTCACCACCCAAATCCATTAATTTGCATAGGTACTTCTCCAGTTTTTAAGTATATTTAAAAAATTAGAAAAGCTAATATCTCAATAGAATAAAAGTCTTTTGCTGACCTATCTAAACTAAATAATTTTGGAGTTACTTTGCATATTCCTTGATACGCTAATTAAAATTTCTATTATTCAAATGAGAATCATCGAACAGCTCTGTTAACATTATTAAGAATTAATAAATGCTACAGAAACAATTGTCATCTCATTAATTCAGAATGTTTCCCTATGAATATTTTTCTAGCATCAGAATATTTTCCATGTTAAACAAATTCTACTTATGGACCTTATCCCTAATAACTCTTCAAATATAAAATATAAAGCTATTTTATTCTTAAAGTGAAAAAAAAAGCATATTGAACATACTACCTCCCTTTTTTTCCTCAAAGGGATATGGCTTTACCTGGCTCATTACTTGAATAAAACAAACAAAAATACATATAATCAAAAAATATTAATTTAAAATTTCAAATCATTACACCAATGTTTCGTTTAGATGCTTCTCCCATTTCAGGCTTGATGTTTGCAATGAATAAAATTCCATGCAGGAATTTCCCATCAGTACAGGGAAATTATAACACGTGGCAGATGCTTTTGGTGCCCCTCCATACACACCTAATCCCCTTGGCTCACCAGATTTGAGCATAGCTGCCATGGTCTGTTCCATGCACATTATCAGCTTCCCACCTCTGGGTCATGACCATCAGGACAGAGCACAGAGCCAACACGGGCATAACCCAGAAGGGCAGGAAATTAATTAGTGGCCCTACAGATAACCATTGGGTCCTAGGAATGAAGACTTGTTAGAAACCATCCTAGCTTCCTGGATTTGGTGAAAAAACTCAAAAGAATTTACTATATAGTTTCTTAGAAGGTCCCCAGAGGCAGTAAAATGAAAACCAGGTTATAATACACCATTTATTAGCTTTCTCCCCCACCCTTTCTCACTCTTGCTTCCCAAAGTCACCTCCCAAACAAACTACTCGTGTCTAAGGTCATGCACGCATATTTCAGTCTCTGCTTTCAGCAAATTCTAAGGACACAGAACTCTCATTCAAAAAATTTGCCAGGTTCTCATGGGGATTGGAAAGACATCACAAATGCCTTGAACTATCCAAGTAGTCTATCACACCTCTTTCTCTTTAGGATTCCTTCCTCCTCCTCTCATTCTCTTTCTCTCTGTCCAAGACTGAATAGTTTAATTCTCTCTTTTGATTTATTTATCTTCTGTAAATCCATACAATGAAGGTCATACCTTCTAGCCCAGGCAGCTTATAAGCATATTTTCTTTCTTTTTTTTTTTTTTTTAAGATCTGGAAGAGATCCCTTTCAACTGCATTGTTTTATTTTTTATTTTTATTTTATTATATTTATTTGTTTATTATTAATATTAAATCATAGCAGTGTGATCATGGGGCACCATACACTGGTTTTATAAACAGTACCTCTTTCATGTTTACATGGATGGAGCTGGAACATATTCTTCTTAGTAAAGTATCTCAAGAATGGAAGAAAAAGTATCCAATGTACTCAGCCCTACCATGAAACTAATTTATGGCGTTCATATGAAAGCTATAACCCAGTTATAACCTAAGAACATGGGGAAGAGGGAGGAGAGGGAGGGTGATTGGTGAGATTACACCTGCGGTGCATCTTACAAGGGTACATGTGAAACTTAGTAAATGTAGAATATAATTGTCTTAGTGTATTTTCTTAAACAAAGACAATTATCTCCCTGAGAAGAACTTTGGTGCCACTTCAGATGATTTTATTTTTAACATTTTCACATATAAGTAGAATTCTTAAGGCAGAATTTCTGTCTATATTTCTATCCTTTTTTAGTCCCTTTTCCTCTGAAAATTCTAGGAGATAAATATACTCTTTTCATTCTGTACCTGTGATCTGATATATAAGTTCCGTGATAAAACCTTTTATTTAATAGACATTAAAAAAAATAAGTTAGAATATTGTCATGCAGAATTAAAACCAAAAATTTTCAACAGGAATGACATATTTAATTAATTGAATTTTGGCCTAAATTATTGTGTTTAGTATAGAGTTCTTAGGACAAGTTTGGGTGAAAGGAAAAATGTGTCGTGGTTAATTAACAGTATCTACTAGAGTTGCAGGCATGTTTCCATAAGCTAGGCATTTCACTTTTCTAACTAGATGGAAAGAGTAAGGGCTTTGAAATTGAAAAATATGTTTAATTATAGCTCTAATACTTATTATGTAATTAAGGTAAATTGCTGAACTTCAATGCACCTTAGTATCTTTGTGTGTAAAATCAAAACAATAACATATACTTAGGATAAAGAAAGATTAAATCACATAACATATGTGAAATTGTCTGGTAGAGCTGTTACTATATAAATAAACACAAAGTTAATTGAACCCAACACTTTTACTCCTTATCACGGGCAGATGACCCAGGCAAATGCTGTGACAATACTAATAGTAAACATTGCACATTCACAATTTTAACAAGCTAAGGGTCTACAGTTAAGCTTACATTTGTCACCTGCTGACATATAGCATTGAGTAATAAATACATTGATTAAAAAAAAAAAGGCATAGAAATTAATCAATAACTGAATTGGTAAACATTTTATTTTATTTTTTTTTTTTTTGAGACAGGGTTCTCTGTTGCCCTGGCTAGCTAGAGTGCAGTGATATCATTAAGCTCACTACAGCCTCACCCTCCTGGGCTCAAGCTATCCTCCTGCCCCAGCCTCACCAATAGCTGGAACTACAGGCATATGCCACTATACCCAGGTGATTTTTCTTTTTCCTTCCTTCCTTCCTTCCTTCCTTCCTTCCTTCCTTCCTTCCTTCCTTCCTTTCTTTTTTTTTTTTTTTGTAGAAAATGGGGTTTTACTCTTGCTGAAGTTGGTCTTCTGCTTCAGTCTCCCAAAGTGCTAGGATTACAGGCATGACCCACTGCACCTGGCATAAATAATTTATTTTTTAAGAGAAACGTTTGCTATATTCAAATGCTTACATTCTTATTCCAATATCTTTGTTTAGACAACTTGCATTTTGAGAAAGATTTTGCTTACTGTACAATTAAGGTCTTCTCACTTTTCCAATGCAGTTTCAATGATACAAAAATTATAGTACTTCTGTTTTGAATTTCAACTTCACAAACGCTTTTCAAGTAACAGGAGATAACTTGCGAACAGGAGATACGTGTGTGTGTTTATGAATATATGTGTATGTATACATATACATATACCGTATATGTGGAGAGAGAGAAAAAATTAAATTCAGGACAATATACAAGGGATCCATAAAGTTCATGTGTAATTAATTTCCACAAGACCTTTATGGACATCCTGTATTGCTCGTCATGTTGGAACACAGTACACTGAATGGTTTTGTTTTATTCTATGATGTTATACAAGCCTAATCTTCCTATGTTTGTGCTCTGTAGAAAAATATTGCCAGCCGTTCTTTTTCTTCCCCTAAATGCTGCATATCATTATTGATCGCATTCTTTCTGTATGAATCAAGAAGTTGTTCATAAATTTTTACCTTCCAAGTTTTTACATATTTGGATTTTTGGAATGTTTACTGGAGCCCGCGGGTTTTAAGGAAAGATTATTTTAAGTTGTTTATTAATGCTTATAGTCCTGTCCCTTAAAGATCCAACATAAAAAAAGGTCTCCAGGCATTTAAGAGCCAAAAATGCTACCACAGAGTTTAACGGTTCAGCTGTTAACTATAAACCACATCAGCAGGAGTAGTTGGTGCATCGTGTTGGTCTGATTTCTGGTTCTCTGACCTAGTAACATCTACTATCATGACCCCTGAATGAGTCTTCACACGCTCAGTTCAGTGCACAAAACTTCGTGAGCATCAGGGCCTCTGTGGCTTCCAAGAGTGATTAGAGGCTCTCATTTTACTCTTTTTTTTTTTCTCTATTTATCTAAGTTTTTGAATTTATTGACACAAGGTTGTACATAATATTCCCTTATCCTTTAAACGTACATCACATCTTTGTGATGTCACCTCTGTCTTTTCTGAAATTGATAATTTGTTGTTGTTTTATTGTTTGGGGTTCATTGAGTGTACAAAGAATTAGGTTACACTGATTGCATTTGTTAGATAAAGTTTCTCTTATAATTATGCCCCACCCCCAAGAGATGTACCATACATGGTGGCCTCCCCATTCCCCTTCACACTTTACTTTTGATTGTCCAAATCTCTCCCTCCCCGCTCAGCAGTTGCCCTTTCTGAGCAGAGGAGCCCACCAGCTCGCTAATCCCAACTCATTACTGCCACCTTCTGGCTTGAAGAGTTAGTTTTGACTCCAGGTCTCATCCCTCACTGGCCTCAACCATAACCTTAAAACTTATGCACAAGGTGAATTAAAAACGAAGAGAGAGATTTATTTGATTGGGAAATTAAAGCTCTAATATGTAACAAGGTGACATGCTCCTGATTTTCTTCGCATCTTATTGTTTCTAGAAACTATTTTAAACTCTACTTTACTGGCACAATGTAGTCAAAATAATATAGCTCTTTGTCTCAAGTCTTCCAGGCAACTGACCTGATTTAAGTTTTTATTTCTAAATTATTGCACCTGCTGTTCTAGTTTGAATTGAAGTTCTGTCCCTATAATTTTTAATCAGCTGAATACCACCTACATGTCAGTGGGAGGTTATTATTAATACAAGGCACTTTGATACGGACAGGCATCTCATGAACTAAGGATAACAGCATTGATCTAGTAAGCCTGGGAATGGCTCCCAGGCACAGGGCCAGTGGCAGATGTGGTGAGTGGGTGGACAGGCAGTAGCTAGGCTAGGGTACACCCAAGCTTCCCACCTACTCTATGGATGCAGCAGAATGCTACTGATAGAATCATGGCTGTGGAAAAACATGAAAAGCTAACGCAGGAAAAAAGCAATAAAGTCAGAAGGATTCTTAAGATTTTTCACTCAAGAGTTAGACAATGAACCTGAGCCAGGGGTAATATTTTCTTCTTCATGAGAAATGATGAAAAAGCAAGAATACTTCCATTATAAATCTTAGCTTCTTCAACAGCACTGCAGGTCCAATTGTGCCCTCTCTATAACCAACACAGAGCCTGTATATTATCACGGGTGGAATCCAGTAGGGGCTCATTTTGTTCTCTAGCAGGAGGTCAGGGCTTGGTCCAAACCTAATTACGTGGACCAGAGAAAAAGCCGCTCCTGGCTGCAGTGCCAGTGATTGTCTTTCAGAGTCAAAAGCTAACAGGTTAAAAGTAGGGTTTGTAAATGCAGACGCCAGGAGGGACCAGGCTGGTAAGCCCCATTGGGGAAGCAATTTCTGCTACACAGTTTAACTAAAAGAAAAAAAGCACAAGTGTGTGAGAAATAGTAACCAGCATTTTGCCTCCGTGCTTAAGGAACAGCACAAGGTACTGGTAACTGTCACCTAGTGAACAAATACCCCTAGATTTACCTGCGTGATCAGTCCATTTTGTCATCTAAAATTATAAGCCCCATATATGACAGATTTCTTTTTGTTCCATCAGAACTCAATAATTTGTTGTCCTTATGTGAATTTTCCTTAAGAGGTAACAACTAGTACAATTTTTTAAATCAATGTGAGCACCAAAAGGGACGACAAATTTCAACAAGCAGCCTGACAATCGGTAACTCTTGGACTAACAGCCATGGTTTCGTGAGTCGCCATTTTCGGATTCTGTTCAGTCAGAGTTTACTCTGTGCTTCATCCTGGATTCTTTTAATTCCTGAGTGCCACTCTTGAAATGTCTGGTGTATAAAACATGACTTACATTGCCACCTGTGTAGAATGGAGCACCAGCCTGAGGAAGAGTAGGCAGGGTTAGAGTCAAAGAGAAGTCTTTGGAATGCAACTCAGCTCCCCAGAAAGCTGTGCGGTTACAGACACCATAGTTTACCCCCAGAATGCCTCTTAGGCACTTCTGTCCTTTACAAAGGGAGAAATCATCATCTGTAATATTATCATGATTCATTCTTTCCTACCTGTAATTTTTTAGTCTTTTATTCTACATCCATAAAATATAAACATCTGAAGCCTGTGAGACTAGCATCAAATTATTATGTAATATTGATACAGCATTTCCTTCATTCTGAGTTGATAGTGATGTCTACATAGGCCAGATGTATAAGAGGGATTATGATTCACAATACATACATCACAGTATCATGCTACTACTGGTCTCATACATTTATGTAAACCACATAAACTGTTGAGATACATTTCTCCATCTGTCTCTTGCATTTCTGCGTTCTTCTTAGTGACCGTCCTTTGTATAATCTCTCCATGGGTCTAGTGAACAGCCTTGGAGGTGAGAGACAGTGTCTCCCTCTGAAATAAATGCCAAACAGGGTTACTGCCCATTATAAAAGGTGTGTGTTCCCTAAATTCCTGCATGCACACATTGACTTGGCCCATTCATATCACTCCTGTGAGGCTTGAGGCCAAAGAAAACTGGCACGAATTTGCTGGTGCTCATGCTGCTGCTTGTGCCATGAGCAATAAAGTCCTTTGTGTCTGACCCAGAAATCTCATGTCTTCTGCCAGCAGACATGAAACTTGCATTCTACCTTCTTAGCTCCCAAGTAGAGAAATAGCTCAGAAACTTCACCCACCTTGATGTGCTACACTTAAAGCCAAATGCTGGCCAGTGCCATATAACTTATTCTAGGACATAAGCTCCGCCTATTCACAGCTTCAACCAGGCTATCAGTTCTGATGCCCAACTTAATTCATTCTCTCAGTTGCTCTGTTTCGCTGCTATTTCAGTTTGCCCTTCCTGGGTGTCTGACCAATGATTTGGCCACTGTTTTGCAAGCTAGACTTCGGTGCTCCTACCATCTGCCTCAAGAAATCTTTCTTTCATTTTTTTTTTTGCAGAAAATCCAAACAATGTTCTTCTAAAATTTTCTTTGAAACGCTAGGGGTCTTATGTCCTCAAATCCTTTCCTGGCTCTCATGTTCTGAACCTTATATCTATTTCTCTCTGCCCTGGCCTATGCCACTGAGCCTCTCATCTTGATTTTCGCTAAAGCAAAAAATAGCACCATGTGAGAACAAGGCACTTGTATGAGATTGATCAAAGATCTGGAGAAAGTTTATGCACAGCAAGACATGGGGGTTAGGAGATAACTTTGTTCTCACTGTTACAAAGTGAACATTCAATGTAGACCTGGGTGGTGTGCCTATCTTCATTTTGTCACCCTTAGGTCCACTCTCCACCATCCCCAGGCCCAGCCACATTAAAATATTTTTAAAACTTGTTCTGTTGCTTCTGCAAACATCTCCATGTTTCAAAGTTGAATAACAAAGAATATTCCATACGAAGCTTCTTCAATCATGAAGTATCTACACAATTTATACTGAATACATATATAACTATACAGATATATACTATAGTGCTTTTCTAGTCCGAATGTCATTAAATTGCTACATTATATTTCCCATGAGAACTTTTTTTTTTTTTTTTAAGACAGAGTCTCACTTTGTTGCCCTAGATAGAGTGTTATGGCATCACAGCTCACAGCAACCCCAAACTCTTGGGCTTAAGCAATTCTCTTGCCTCAGCCTTCCAAGTAGCTGGGACTACAGATGCCTGCCACAAAGCCTGGCTATTTTTTGTTGTTGTTGTTGTTGTTGTTGTTACAGTTGTCATTGTTGTTTAGCTGGCCTGGGCTATGTTCAACCTCGCCAGCCTCGGTGCATGTGGCCAGCGCTGAGTACTGAGCCCGAACCTTTATTTTTTATTCTGGATGAAGCAGACTCATTTAAAGACAGGATACTGTAAAGAATTCTTAGTTAATTAACCAGGATTAAGAACAACAATATGTTACTCATAATTATCTGTTCATCACTTTACTAAGAAAAATTTGAAGAAAAATATTTAAAATTTAATGTAAGAGCAAGTACTAGCACGGCAGTAAAAGACATTCCCATGAATAATTTTAAATTTTCTGTTATTACTACCTGTCAAGGAAGTCTTAGACAATCCATTAAAAAAAAAGTGAAGGTTGATTTCAGAAAAGTGAAATCTTAGTCTCATTACTTGTTTAGACAGACTAGAGCTCTCTTTTCTGCACAACTATTGAGCAAAATAAATGTCCTTGCTAACAGGCTGACAGATACCAAATGTCTTATTAAAAAGTGCAAAATTATAATTGTTCCCTCTGATTTTCTCAATTATATTTAGTATTCCTCGGTGTATTAATGCTATCGCTTTTATCTAACTCCCAAGCCTAATTTTATTCAAAATGATTTTTTTTTTAATTTCAAGATATTACAAGGGTACAAATGTTTTTCATTACAGAGATTGCTTTTTTAATGCTTGAGTCAGGACTACAAAGTATGCTCATCACCCAGAGAGTGTCCTTTCCACCCATTAGGTAAGTTTTTAACCCACCCCTTCTTTCCCATTTCCCCCTACTGACTTTCCATTTCAAAATGATACTCTTTAAATATAGCTGATAAATTTGTCATGTTTTCTCCCTTTTTTGCTCATTTTCTTATAAAGCATGAAATTCATGCTTTCTAGCATACTTGGAGGAAAAGGCAACCCTCTCTATTTTGGTAATAGTGCCAATTACATACGTAAATATATATCCCAATACTTAACAATTCCCATGAAAAATTTTCCTGGCTAAATAATTTGAATAGCAGCTCTGGATTAGAAAGTGGCTCTATCTAACGCTGAGCCACTATTATAACACAGGACAGTTCTCTATAGGTAAGAGTGACTTTGAGATGTTTATTTTCAATACATTTTTTAGACATCTTGGGCAAAATAGAAATTTAAGCCTTAATAATTGGATTTTCTGAATTTTCTGCCACATCTGATAAAAGGTTTATAAACCAAAATGTTCAATAATGAGAATGGCAGAAGTGTCAAAAGGCATGATGATAAATACAGGAGGCAATTACTCCCGATGTCATTAAAATGCTACCAATATCTCCACTCGGAGCAGTAAAACCCCAGACAAACAAATTGCCTAACTCTAAGCACAATCTCAGGGACCAGGGTGAGTCATACCGAGGACTGTCTTGTAGCTCAACTTGCCCTTTTTGGCCCACATAAGCCTGACTTATAAGCACTTAAACTTCACAGTGGGACTAGAGAGATTAAGAGGCTGTTGAGTCCATGAGATAGGAAGCAAAAAGCACTCATTTTAAAAGGACAACTCAGCTACCTCCCTCTTTTCTAGCTTTTGATGCTCCTTAAAGTAATAAAGTCTGGGCTATTCCTTCCAAACAAGTACCACAGACTACTTCAAATCTGAGCAATACTCGTCATCACTGCTTTCTTGTTAGAGCACAATATGTGTATGATGTGACAAAAGTTCTGAGAGTGACTAAATTTTCTCCTAGGCCCATGTCTGCACTTTCTTGTAAAATCCAGTTTTACCAGGAACTGTGCTGAGTCAGTGTAGGAAGAACCCACCTGGTCTTAGATATCTGATTACCTTCGACATCTGACCAGGCTCCTCACCCTCCACTATTCCCTGAAGCTTATGCAATGTCGAATCATACTGGCCTATCTTCAACAAGAATCCTATTAGGTTGGTTTAGCTAAAACATCTCTCACCACTGATCTTTCTTCTTAGTGACTTTCCATCCACTGACTCCACCCTGCTCTTTGGCTACAAATTCTCATTTGCTTATGCTGTATTTAAATTGAGCTCAATCTCTCTCCCACACTGCAAAATTCCATTACAGTGGACTCTGTACCCATCACCTCTCACAACGGCCCTGAATAAAGTTGACTTTACTAGGCTTTAACGAGTCTCATTCAATGATTATTTCCTTGACAGATCCCTCCCCCTTCTTTCATCCCGTGAGTTGGTAGCTGTGTATGTGCCTCTGTGGGGGAGAATTTGAAGAATGTGTGCCTGTAAGGATTCTCAGTGATATGCATGTATGTGGATGTCTGTATGTGTGATATCTCTACATCTACGAATGTGCGTGTATGTACTGGTGTGTGAATAGGAAAACCCTTAGATAATGTGAAGAACATGAATACATTTTAACAGATTCTGAGAACTAAATTAGAGTATGGTTTAGCTCTGATTTATATACAAGCATTTTTCTTTTTTTAACTGAAATGTATAACCCTACCAAATATAATCCTTCATTTTTATTTTGTTGTTAGTGTCAAACTATTTTTCTACCTCCTGCCTTTCACATCATTTCTTCCTAGTTACAAGATACCCCCTGCAGTTCTACATGTTTCCCATGAAATAAGTACTTTTATATATTCTAAATTTATAATCACTAATACTAAATTGATAAAACAAATGAGAGAACATAACATTGACTAGAAAAAATTTTTTTCCCTAAAAAAGTGACTTCATGGTATTGAATAAACTCTGAAGTGTAATTCGTTAAATAATTTATTTAAATTTCACTGTCATTATAAAAAAAGATACTTGCTTAATATTTTATTTGCACAAACTATCAGACCATTTCTCAGGATTCCAAAACAATGTTTACATGGAGTTAATATCTAAAAATTGCTTGTTGCCTTTTATTACAAGCACAGAAGAGATAATAAACATGAATACACCTGTGATTGAAGTGACAGCTTTTCATGTAGAAAATAAAAACATCCCCCAGACATTTCAAACTAATACAGTCCTTGGAGACTAATCCTGAAAAAGATGAATTTCTTTTGAATTCACTGATAATTCTTCTACTTTAAAAGCTAAAATTTTTTCTTAGAATATATGCTAAAAAATCTTTACTATTAGGGGTCCTTAAGTTCAGCTAACTTATTGCCTTCTTATGTGATGAAATCTTTGCTCAGTTGAAAGCTTACCCAGAACCATAAGCAGATAAACATATGTATATGAAATGACATGGGAGACCTGTAAGACTGTCACATACACTCTGCATTACCCTTCCCGTGTTACTCACCATTAGGGCAGTTCCTTGGAAGGATCAAAAAGTAAAACAAAGGCCAAAAAAAGCCTTTCAGGTTCAATAAAGCTCTGTTTAAAAATTCATTGAGTTAGATCAGCCTCCTGATAGTATTATGATTTTACAAATGAAAATATTAAATCCAAATAGAAGTTTAAAGCCACAGCTAGTTAATATCAACATAGTGATCATAGGCCCAATTTATATATTCCTATTTCATCCCTTTAAATTTTTAATTCACATTTTTATTTAAATTTCAGTCTCTCTTTCTCTCCCTCTCTCTCTATACATACATATATAGAGTATGAATGTTAATGTTTACAAATATAGTTAACAAACAGTGTACACTAAGAATAAGCATCTCTTCTTGATATTGTTGCACTGTTATAAATAACTTATATAGCAATAAAGTCTATAAACGAGTTGAAAGATAAATTCAGTAGTAAAACTGATCACAATCTGGATGCCTACCTTTCATCTTTCTCCTTTCCCCTTTCTAGTTCTCAAGCCGGGGGGCAGCTACGTAACTTCTAAATAAGACAGTTTTCAGGTTAGCAAGCTATTTGGAAATAGAGGTCAGAATGGCCAAGAAAATATTTTATTTGGGGGATTATGATACAAGGCATTGTGAGACTGATGAAGAGCAGATGTTGATCCTTGGGGATGTTACTGTGTAATCCTCTGACCTCCTCTCCTCCCAGTGTCTGCAATCGCCACTCTGCATTGAAATCCTTCACTTCCACATATTGTTACTGTATTCCCAATTCTACATAGTTTAGCCCCAACCCTTGGTTACCTAGGCCTAACATGGCTTGCTTTTATTTATTTATTTATTTATTGTAGTTTTTATTTTTTATTAGGTTATTTGTACATAGATCATAAATACATTTATGCCATTATGGGATTCAATGTGTTGATTATTTGCACAAATTGGAGTGCTACATCCTACTAATCAACATA
Source organism: Loris lydekkerianus (assembly GCA_963574355.1). Lineage (NCBI taxonomy): Eukaryota > Metazoa > Chordata > Mammalia > Primates > Lorisidae > Loris > Loris lydekkerianus. Next base: position 12,441 of record CAUYPK010051090.1, read on the forward strand.
GCTTTCGCCTCGTTTACCCAGTTACAGCATTAAGACGTTTGTGTTCTACACCTGACAGATCCAACTTGTACTTGCATTGTGCTCCACATGTCTTGCTTTTAATCCTCTACACCATGTAATATGGTGCCTTTTCTTGTAAAAGTAAGATAATTTATGCATTCAATTGGTTACATATCTCCTTTATTCACATCTTCAGCTTCACTGAAACTTCTCCCATTGACATCACTTCTTCAATACTCTCCAAAGGAAAACATCCATCCTATATATTTCAACAACAAAAACAAAGCAATTCTAGATCACATTTTCCATTGCAGATGCAGCATTCATATACACTATGTATGTATTTTTAACATAGGTAATTCAGATAATTATTTCAATGAAAACAATCCCCAGCAAGCTCAAGAAACAGAATATTTCCAGACGGTCCCCATATAGCCCTCCCGATTCATAACACATCCTTCACACCCAGAGGTAGGCATTATCCCAAAAGCCAAGGAAATTAACTAACATTCTTGAACTATTTCAAGTTGTATTTGCAATTGACAATTTTCGAACCATCCAAGTGATAATTTGAGCTGAAAATCTGGGTGATAACTGTCGTGTGGTTCCATCTCAGTGACTTTTTGTCCCCAGCCTTTGCAGTCACATGAAGCTGGACTGCAGTGCTCACTGTATCGCCCTGGATTTTCTCTTTTCATTAATAATTAATGAGCTCTTTGATGCTTTTCTCCTCTAATGTCTTATCCAGACTTTTTGGTTTTCTTTTGTGAGAGAGTTGTTCTAAATAAGAAATATTTCAAGCAGGGCAAATCATTATTTATACATCAATCACTACCTCTTTATAACATCTACTCCACACACTTATATCTTGTTATAGATTTTAGTTGGGATCTTCCTAGAAGGTGGGATCATCTACAATTCTAATGAGTAGAAAACATTGACAGTCATTGTAAAGAATTTGATATTGATTGAAACAATTGTTGAGCCCTGTGGGAGGAAAAATTGCATTAGGATTCTCAATTTATTTTGGAACTGAACAGTAAGGCTTTCCCCCAAGCAATGCTGGCAAGTCAGGAATGGATGCAGGAAATAAACAGGCATGTTTTATCCTGGCAGATGATTAACCCAGACAGTTGTATTAGAAAAACAAGATTAGGAGATGAGAATATCATTAACACACAGGTCTATGTTAGCAAGGCGGGAAAGTGAAATCAAAAAGAAACTGACAGATTGTGAATAGGAGGGATTCAACAGCTAAGTATCAAAGAGAAATGTTTTTTGTTTTTTTTTTTTTATAAGAGACACAGTCTCACTTTGTCACCCTTGGTAGAGTGTAGTGGAGTCACACAGCTCACAGCAGCCTCCAGCTCTTGGGCTTAGGCAATTCTCTTGCCTCAGCCTCCTGAGTAGCTGGGACTGCAGGCACCCACCACAATGCCCCTGGGCTATTTTTTGTTGCAGTTTGGCCAAGGCTGGGTTCAAACCAGCTACCCTAAGTATATGGGGCCGGCGCCCTACTCACTGAGCCACAGGTGCAACCCATCAAAGAGAAAATTTAACAATAATGAATTATCTGAAAAATATTGAAGGAAAGGTGAGATTTTTAAAGTTCCCAATCTAAGAGAGAATGTAGATTTATAATTAACAAGGAGCAAAAGGTGAGTTGTTCCCAGTGTGACCAAATATAGAAATAGAGGAAAATCATTGGAATAAAAAAGGCTGTCTTTTTATAAAGACAGTTTATTTTTGAATGTTAGTATTGTTTTGTTTTCTAAAAAATAAAAAAATCAATATATTGATAAAATTTCAGATGTCTTTTATAAGATCAAATTTTGAAAAAATATCTTGCTTTAGTAGAATATGGCTTTTTACTATCTAATCATTTGACGCTTAACCAAAATACATATTTATTCACCTGCATCTTAGGGCTGTGTGGTAGCATCACATAGGCACTGATCATATGGATATTTTCAATGGTTCCTCAAAGATTACTTGTATTCTATTTTATCATCATTTTTCCAAATAAAGTAAACACATATGAGCTATAGATCTGATGTGTATAAGGCATGTGTATTCAGATTATTATTGCCTTTGGCATATTAGTAGGCTTGCTATTGTCATTGGTATATATCGGTAGGCTTTATAAAAATTTTAACTTTATTTCCTGTTTATTAAAAATGGCACCTCAAATTTATAACTTCATTTCTTAGGTACAGTATTCATGCATTTAACTAGAAATACTGAGACTATTTAAATTAAAATATTAAGTAAACAATATTGCACTTCAAATGCATTTAAGCAAAAATCATGAAAGCAGTAAATGACTAAGTGAAAATATAGAATTTCATGACATTGCCTCCAAAAAAGTCATTCTAGTTCTCATCTATACTGCTCCAAACTTAGAGAGTCTTTCTATAATATATGGTGGAAAATATATATATGATTTTCCATTAAAAAACACATATTCAGTATAGATTATTTGGAACATATTCTAAGGAGATGACTCAGTGTATAAACTTTAACCAACTATTCTTGTTTGCTCTCAGCATGCAGCTAAAGTTAAGAAATGTCATCAAGGACCCAGAAATAGAAATGTAAAGGGTTCTACAGCAAAGATAGTGAAAAATTACACATGGGGGCAGACGTATGTATACGATGTGCTTGTAAAGGAGCATGTCTAATTTTGAATAGGAACCAAAGACAAAATAAATTATCTTGTGTTTTAATTTCTCAGAGTAGATAAAAAGAATCCTTCCATTTTACACATTTAGGATAGTGCTTTATCCTTTTCAACCTACTTTATCATTTATTATCTCAACGAAGACAAACTATAGAAAAATAAACTGCAAGGATTTTGAAGCCAGACAACTCAGTGTAATTGTTTAAGTTACTTGCATATTTTAGCTTCTTTCCCACTGAGCTAATATTAGTACCTCCTTTCAGTGTTGTCAGGAGCTTTGGACATGATAGTTTGCAGAGTGTCACATGCATTGGGCTCGTGAATGTTCTTTCATCCTTTCCCTGTTTCATCAAAACAAACTGCCCCTACAATGTGTCAGGTCTCAGTCATTGGAGACTACACTATATTCAGTGAACACTACAAAAAGAAATCATCGTTGCCCTTGTGAAGATTCAATTATCATGTGAGGAGGAGGATAATAAATAAATAATCATATATGTACGATGGAAGGTACAAAGTGCTAGTGAGAAAATAAATCGGTCTAATTGAGTGTTTTCAACCCTTTTTATCTCACAGCACACTTGAACCTATGGTTAAACTTCCATGGCACACTTAAATTACATTGATTAAAAAAAAAGAGAGAGAGAGAGAGTAAAAAAAAATATAGACTTACTGTGCTTCGAACTTCTTTTTAATTAGTGATATTGAAAAATGTGTGCAACACAGCTAAGATCCTCTCACGGCACACCAGTGTGCCATGGCACGCCAATTGAAAATAAGGAGGAAAAGAAGAACAGGGTGTAGAGAGTTGCAGTGTTTCATAATATGATCAGAAATGGCCTCTCTAAAATGATAATTGAATAAAGTCTCCAAAAAGTATGGGAGAAAGCCACGTGGATTCTATAGAGAAGGCATGTCAGGCAGAAAAAAGGGCAAGTACAGAGGCCCAAAGCAAAAGAGAACCTGGTAGGCCTCAAGCATATGTGGCCCCTATGTGGGTAGGGGGCCATCGACAGCCATGGGAGGGTCTTCACAGTACAGTTTTGTGGATAGGCCACAGCAAGTGAATTGGCTTTTACTTTGAATGAGCTGGGAAGTTACAGGAATGACATCATCCAATTCATGTTTTCAAGGAATTACTTTCAAATATGAGGCACAGGGTGTATGAAGAGAGAACAATAACGAATCTAATACTATAATTCAAGCATGAGATGAGAATGCTTGTATCAGAATGGCAGAAAGGAAGTTAGTAAAAAAATAAGATTAGAATCCAAATATATTTTAATAATAGAGCAACATGATTTTGACATATTTGTTATGAATTATGACAGAAAGCAAGAAAAAGTAGATGAATGATTTTTCCATATTCTTAAAGAGACTAGGAATAACTGTTATTATTGGCCTAAAATTCTTACTTTGTTAAGTAAAAGATGCTAAAACCTAAATACATTAAAAGAAGCATTGTTGCAAATCTCTTTAATGCCAAAGTAACCAGTGAGATGTAAATGCTCCTGATTCTATATGAAATCAGCACATTGTACCCCATAAATGCATTAATGTATACATGATCTATGTGTTAATGATTTAATAAAAATATTTTTTATAAAAATATAAAATAAAAAAGTGCTGTTAATCTGTAGTACAACTACCCTATTTCCCTGAAAATAAGATAGTGTCTTATATTAAGGTTTTGCTCCCAAAGATGCTCTAGGTCTTATTTTCAGGGTACGTCTTATCTTTCCTATAAGTTAGTCTTATTTTCAGAGGATGTCTTATTTTCAGGGAAACAGGGTAGAACACCTACTCAAATCTAGGCATTTAGATTCAAACTCTGTTTCCTGTATTTATACCTACAGTGCTTCCCTACATGATGCAAATGCTATTTAGTCTTCCGACTAAACATCGAACATGAATGAACATTTTGGCCAGTGCAACAAAACCAAGTCAGAAATTCGGGAATTCAGCTGAGCCCAACTTCCTTGGGCTTTACCATTATTCCATGAGATAGTGCAAGATTATCAAAGGGTTCACAGATACCCCAAGATGCCAGTTGACAACTCATAATGCATTTGCTCACATGCTAAGGCTGAGGAAGGACTATCAAAAGTGTGGCAAAGTGCGAATGAACCAATCCTTCCTTGAATGAAAACAACAACTCTGAGTGCAAACACCTCCATTTGTCTCTTCACGTTCTGTAAGTTTCACGATCATGTGAAACAAATGAAAAATTCTATGGCAAAGTGGAGACAAACAACTCTATTAACACAGCTGTGTGAACTTCCCGACTAATGGCTCCCTACCCAGCACCTTCTCCCTGAGAGGGTGAAATTCTCATTTAACATGAGAAAGCAATTTGTCCTAAGAGTCCTTGAATTAAACCTTCAGAATAAAAGGACATTTAAGCACTATCTGATGAGGTTTAGAAGCAAAGCAAGCCTCACTCTCAGGTCTAAATCAATTGATGTGGCAATAAATTCCCAAGAGCTCTCTCCTGTCATGGCCTCTGATTGCAGGCGCATTCAGGTTGAAGGGTGATAACACTCTAGAGTTATACTCATCCTCCAAGGATAGGGGTGCAACCTAGTTGGCAGCAAATGGCACCCACTTGTGCAGTTCATGATAAATTAGCTCAACCTACTTCAGGCTTTCTAAACTTGAGTTTGGCAGCGAAAAGTGGTACACGGAAGCCAGTTCCAGGAAAACAGCCAGAACTAGAAAAAGGAGTGGGAGACTGATTCAGGCTCACATCCTGCAAGTTAACCAATGTGCTTTACTAACCTGGATTTTTCCATAAGCAACCACTTAGTTTACAAAGCTCAAAATATGTCTTGAATTATAAGATGACCTTGTGTAGCCTACAATTAATATAATTACTTGGATAGCCATGGGGAAAATGCCAAGAAAGGGAAAAATAACTTTTGTGTGTGTGATGAGAATGAGACAGTGGTGGAATAGCAAGATTGGGTTTTCACATGGAATTTATGAGTATCTAGCACATCAATTTATAGCTTTGTGTTGTACATACCCATTTTATAGACAATACAGATGGCTAAAAAGTGAACTTGGATTGCGAGGAATAGAAGGAATAGGTATACAACTTGAAATTCTAGTAATGAAAGTAAGATCGTCAGATAAAAATGCTAGGATATTCACTTCAATTTGAATTCAGAGAAACAATAAATTTTCAGTATAAGTATGTTATAAATATGGCAAATTTTAGTGTTCTTAGTGTTGCAAAGAAAGAGTTCAGGGACTCTCACCCCTCAACATGATTCCTTAGTATAAAAAGCATTTTGAATGAAAGGCCCATAGAAATGAACAGATATTGGAAGGGTCTTTCCCTCTAGCTTCATAAAGCCTGGTGGACCCATCAAGAACAATTGTCTTTCCCTTCTTTCCCTGTTATCCCCATATATTGCAGTAAAGAAAGATCAAGAATGCACCCATACATGTCCTAACCCATTTTAAAGATAATACGTATCTCTCAGGTAATTTAATTTCCAAAGATAATAATTTACAAGTCAATCTGTTTTCCCCTATCCTGCCCCCAGAAGCCCTTTATTTTCCCTCAACACAATTATCTCTATTCCTCATCTTCTTTCTCCCACTAAAATGAGAGTATATAAACTTGTGGTGCCACTGGGACACTGAGGAATCACTGTGTGATTCTCCCTGCACAAAGTAAATAAATTCCTAACCACTTTCTCTTATTAATCTTCCTTACTGTGAGTTGATCTTTCAATAACATTTCAGAGTAGGTAGTTGGACTTCTTCTCCCACGTATTTTAGGTATTGTTTAGTATTTTTTTTTTTTTTTTTTTTTTTTTGCAGTTTTGACCGGGGCTGGGTTGGAACCTGCCACCTCCAGCACATGGGGCTGATGCCCTACTCCTTTGAGTAATTGCTTGAGGCCAAGAGTTTGAGGTTGCCGTGAGCCGTGATGCCATGGCACTCTACCAAGGGCAACATAGTGAGACTGTCTCAAAAAAAAAAAGGCACCACCCTCATTTAGTATTTTTAAACACTGCATATTTTATTATTCTAAGTATGTCCCAAGTATTCCATGGAATGTGCTTAAACTAAAAGTTATCTGTCTTTACAAAAGTCAAATTTGTGTAGGCATACTGTGTTTTATTTGCTAAACCTGGAAACCTTACACAGAATGCATTCAGGATAAACTTCAAGGTTATTAGTACAATATAGTTTCCAGAAAGATGGAAATTTTTATTCCAGTCTCAGTATTGTCTCTAATCAGCTGTGTGATCCATAAAATGTCATTTGAATCACTGAGTATCAGTTTCCTTGGATATCAGTTAAGTCCTTTCAAATACCATCAGTTTCAATTTTATGACATGTATATATTAAAAAACTAACTTCTGTTATTAAATGAAAACCTTCAGCTTGGATTATCACACTAAATATCACCACCTACCACTAATTGAGCACGTCCTAGAGGCTCCTATAAAGCACCCAACTTCTATATTATCTAATAACCTGATTCTGTAACATCAGTGAAGTTATCTTCCCTTTTATAGATGAGAAAAACTCAACTTCAAAATTGAAAGAAATTTGCTTTAAGGCTCAGCACCCATAGCTCAATGAGTAGGACACCAGCCACATACACCAAGGCTGACGGGTTCAAGCCCAGCCCAGGCTTGCTAAACAACAATAACAACTACAACCAAAAAATAGCCAGGCGTTGTGGTGGGTCCCTGTAGTCTCAGCTCCTTGGGAGGCTGAGGCAAAAGAATTGCTTGAGGCCAACAGTTTGAGGTTGCTATGAGCTGTGATGCCATGGCACTCTACCAAGGGCGACATAGTGAGACTGTCTCAAAAAAAAAAAAAAGAAAGAAAAAGAAAAGAAAAGAAAAGAAAAGAAAAGAAAAGAAAAGAAAAGAAAAGAAAGAAGGAAATTTGTTTTAAGAACACAAAGCTACCAAGTAGAATATTCAGGGTTTAAACCCAAATCTTTATGACGCAAAAGCTTATATTGTACAACACTACGTACACTAAATTATTTCCAGTGATACTTCCAGTGCATCAACTATTCAGTCTTCCTTTTTGTCTTAAATTTAGTGCAGTTAGCCACCTTAGATGAATTTATTTCCATGAAAAAAATAATAAAGACAAGGCATTGATTTCTACATGGGTATAAACAGAAAACGCAGATCCACTGCCATCTCACCAACTTCCTTCATGTAGCTGTGGTAATGTTCTTTCTTTGGGTGTTTTATTTCTTCCTGACCTTAAAAGAAAATTTGCAAGTAATTGACAGAGCCTATGCCAGTTTCAGCCATCTGGCAAAGCATCTTTTGAAGGAGCACAGAGTCACAATCTGCATTAATAAACATATGGCATGCACTAGGGTGCCCCTTGATTCCCAATGTGGCTGAGGATGGGAAAAGGGACATGTATATGGGAAATGTAATCAATTTAATTCTGTGATAAACCCACTGATGGTAAAAATAAGGCACATGATGCCCAGTAGCAAAAAATTAATTTTGTTTTCAATTTCATTAAGCTTCATAAACACTCCCACATGCCAACAAGCAAAATTTAAAAAAAAGAAGTAGCATGCTATCCTAAATATAATATAAATTGTAGTATCATTAAAATTATCAGCACAGATTTGATGGGTCTATAATGTGATTTTTTTTTTTTTTTTTAATGTAAAGCTTCGAAATAGGTTATGGCTCTTCGTGGGATGGAAAGAAGATAAGCAGACATAGCAAATACCATGAGAAATAAAATCGTAACATTCGAGTGGCAGCTAATCAAATTCTGTTATAAATGAGGAGGCAGAGGATGAGGGAGTGAGCTCCCAGCAGGAGAAAGCCTAATGCAGCAAGACCTCTGCTTGTTGAGAGAGAGAGGGAGGCTTGAGTTTGTCCCCTGTCCCTCTGTGGTGCTAAGAGCCAAAGAAAAAAATTGGTCAGCTGGCCTCTGCCACCAGCCTGACACCCTGCTGAGGAAATTTAACTCCCTGATAGGGAGTTCTACTGTGGGAAGAGTAAAGAAAACAAAAGGAGCATGCAAATAAGGCCAGGCAGACTTCTCAGAAACATGGCTTCCTCTGAAGGAAAGAGTATGAAGAATCAGTGAAAGGGCTCGGCGCCTGTGGCTCAAGCGGCTAAGTCGCCAGCCACATACACCTGAGCTGGCAGTTTCAAATCCAGCCTGGACCCGCCAAACAACAATGACGGCTGCAACCAAAAAAATAGCCTGGTATTATGGCAGACACCTGTAATCCCAGCTACTTGGGAGGCGGAGGCAGGAGAATCACTTGAGTCCAGGAGTTGGAGGTTGCTGTGAGCTGTGATGTCACAGCACTCTACCCAGGGTGACAGCTTGAGGCTCTGTCTCAAAAAAAAAAAAAAAAAGGATCAGTGAAAGCTGAAACAGCAGCCGTGGGGTGGGCAGCATCGTGGACATGGATCCCCAGCCTTCCTGGAAATGGTGAGTAACGTCCCAGCATCCTGAGCAACTCAAAGAACTCTGGAACGTGGAGCATAGTAGCAGCATTAGGGGACTTCTCGTGATGGTCTGTCACTGAACTCCCAATCCCATAATGTTTAGAAGTAGAACAGTGTGGCAAACTAGTTTCCCAGTGATTGGCTATAAATCACTAGATTATGTCGGGTGAAGGGAGACCTTCGCCTTTGTCTTCGAAAGTTTCTCTGAAAACTGAACTCACAAAAGGCAGATTAATAAGAGAATAGGCACACAGATTTCTTATTGATGTGGGCACAGGGAGCACCACAAAGTGACTGCCCAATGTCCCAGTGGAGCCCAAATACGTAACCTCATTTGGCGGGGGGTGGGGAAGAGGGAGAACATAGGTTATTCTGTTGAGAATGAATGAATACTTAGGAGAATGAATGGATGGAAGGAGAGAGATTCACTGGCATCTGGTTCTCTCTGGAAACTGAACAAGCCTGAGAGACAGACGTTATATGATAAAAGGGTCTGATCAGTTCTAGTTCCTTTCTTGCTTTTGCTGTAGTAGGTAATGAGATTTTTCTACTTGGTAGGCCTGTCGGGGGCTAGGGGAAAAGTCTCTTCCTGGCCCTGTTGATTCCGAAAGGCTTTTAATTCAAAATACTCATTATTCCAGGAAGCCATATTTTGGGGGTGGCATTCCTTGCACTCCTATAACTAAACTGAACTGGGGCCACTGACACTGAGATCTGCAGCAAAAGAAAAGGAATTTATTGTATGATGCCAAGAAAGGAGAAAGGGCAGCTAATGCTTAAGACCCCAACTCCCAGACAGCTAACAAGTGAGAACTTTTATTGCTGGTCCTGGTACTGGCTCAGCTCCACAGAGGAGCTGCTGACCAGCGCCTTCAGGAGGCCCTGATGGTGCAGAGAGGTAGTGAAGCAGGAATTTTTAAAGGCAGGGTCACATTTCAGGAAAGCAGAAGTGAGAGTGAAGTGATCTCTGAAAAGCAAAAAGCAGCCTCTGCATACTATTCAGAGGGAACTCTGTAGAGTGGAGAACAACACTGAAGGAAATAGTTAAAACTGATGAAACAAAGCCCAGGGCCAGAGAAGATTAAGGTAGGAATGAGCTTATTCAAAGGCAAACAGAACAACAGGGCAGGGGGTGCCTGGGAAAGCACATGTAGTGAGAACAAGATGGAGTCAGGCAGGCCAAGGTGGACAGGACAACCTGGTCCGGCTGGTGTGGGTCCTGCCTGACCTTCAACCCTACCTCCCATTTGACACAGCTGGTCTGGCTGGTGTGGGTCCTGCCCGACCTTCATCCCATCTCCCATTTGACACAGCTGGTTTGGCTGGTGTGGGTCCTGCCCGACCTTCACCCACATCTCCCATTTGACACAGCTGGTCTGGCTGGTGTAAGTGCTGTCTGATCTTCACTGTCTCCCATTCTTACTGTTTTGTAAACTTAGCTGCCATTCTAAAGATATCTACTTTGAGTAATTTAGGTGTATTAATTTAGGAGATTAACTTTTGAAGTGGAATGTTGTAATAGGTCACTCAGTTATCCTAAAAGTTAATGTGATCTTTGCTTTGAACTATGCTAATTAAGAAAGAATGGCACATTAGAAAGGGAGTAGCTTTAGGTGTATAAGAAGTGAAAATTTGAGTAAAGATTGATTTCCACAACCTCTCTACTATTAAGCCTTGTTTTGACTTTTGTAGAGCTTTTTTATATCTATCAATAAACTCTGAATACTCTAACATAGCGTGTACTCTTTATTTCATCCTGGTTGTCCTTTCTGCTCAGAAAGGGTGTGTCAATGGAAAACCTCTGGCCAGGGTCCTCCCTGGTGTGGCTTGAAGTGCCTCCCTGGAAGAAACGTGTACAGCTTGCCTGTGAGGGTGGCAAGAAGGTTTTCTTCTGCTGGCTCTCTTCTCACAAAGGACAGAGGCCCATCCTAGTCTGTTTTAATGGCTCTGTGTTCATTAGTGGTGTGTCCTTTAATTCTTTGTCTGACCACCCAATACCCTGCTGTTTAAAGCTCTAGCATGCTTTCAACAGCACATGTAGTGAAAATAAGACAGACTCTATCACGCTAGGCCTGAGATGACACAGCTGGTCTGGCCTGTTTAGGTCCTACCTGACCTTCACCTCGTGTCTTCTATCCTTGTTGTTTTGTAAATTCAGCTTTAAGCTAACAGTGTATATCTTGAGTAGGTTAGGACAATTGATTTAGGAGATTAACTTTGGAATTGGAATGTTTTTATATGCATCATGGGTAATGCCGATTATTGTTTATTATGGGTCCTGGGTTATGGCGGTTACTGTTGTTTAAGGCGTAAGAGTTAATTACTATTGTTGAAGATAAAAGATTAGTACAGTAACTTTTGTGCATAAAATTGCAATTTTTGGATATGGAAGAAAAGAACAGTCTTAGAGAGGCTACTCTCACTGTTCTCCAGAATTACTGGCCTCCTGACAAAGTTTGGTGCACCTATCCCTGGCTCTGTACGTTGGCTGACAGTGACAGGCGGCCAGACCATCTTCACCTCCTAACACAAGTTGTCAGGCAAAATCTTAAATAAATACTTGCAGGTTATGCACATATTTAGATTTGACCCAAAAAGGTGGAATACCTTTAACCAAAGGCTTATGGGTCATAGCTAGATTCAAAGATTCTCTGATGACCAATTGGTTAAGGAGGGAAGACCTTGTCTAAAACTCAGAATCCAGGGAAAGAAATGTTAAGGTGGATATGACTCTAGGTTCCTCAGGAAGAAGTTTAGAACAATGAATGACCATCAGAGTTTAGTCCTCAGTTTTCTCTTATCTGCATTTTCTATTTGGCAGGGTTTCAGGAAAACACCTTAGAACTCAAGTTAAAATGTTATCTTTTAGTTCCCATAAGAAATCACAGCACCTTGAGACTCTGGCTTGCTTGGGGTATGATTGTTATTACTGTCTTTTTACTAACCAGGTTTCTTGTTCACTTTTCAAGGCTACTAGCTGCTTGGAATTTCCCTATAAGGGACAAACTTGATTTTCCCTTATTTGCATGCTTGGGGTCGGGGGCAGACCCTGAGAGGGATCCCTGCTCCATCTCTCTAATTTTCTGGCTCTCTGACTCTATTAGCAGACTGCTAAGGTCTAGACAAGAACCTGCTAGTGGGCACCATTAAAATAGCATTCTCATTAAATAAAACAAAGCTCAATAAATATTAAGGGCACATGCTACTTGCTTTCAGGTCTAGAGACGTAAAATTATAACGCATTTTTATGGGAAAATACTAGCAATATTCTATGGTCTAAGCCAATAATTTAACCCACATTGTATGACTCAGCAATGGATAAAATGATGCCAAAAACAAACACAATAAGTAAGATATATATATATATATATTACTGTAACAGGCGGCACCTGTGCTCAGTGGGTAGAGCGCCGGCCCCGTATACCAAGGGTGGTGAGTTCGAACTCGGCCCTGGCCAAACTGCAACAACAACAACAAAGAAAAACAGCCAGGCATTGTGGCAGGTGCCTGTAGTCCCAGCTACTTGGGAGGCTGAGGCAAGAGAATTGCCTAACCCCAGGAGTTAGAGATTTCTGTGAGCTGTAACGCCACAGCACTCTACCAAGGGTGACAAAGTGAGACTCTGTCTCAAAAAAAAAAAAAAAAAAAAAATTACTGTAATTACTGCAGAACTTCATTATATTCTGTCTTAAGCCATAAATGACACATAGGCTGGGCCTAATTTAGGTTTACATACATTCACACTTAATAATTAAAGACTTTATCTGGGCTCCGTTTAAAAATTAGTAATGTACCTTATATTGCTATTTTTTTCATAATGAGTTCTAAAAATTATTGAACAACAGTCTAAGAGAACAGAAAACTGCTCTATCCAGTAGATATCTAAACTTACTAAAGAAGATTAAATGTCTTGCAAAATTGTAGGGAGAAATGAAGAAATAAAAGATTGAGCTTCCAGAAAGAACACCCACACTCTGGAAGCCACCTGGGGCATCAGGAAGCTGACGGCAATAGCTGACAACTCCCTGATCTGCACCAGCAGAACAAGTGCCCTGCATGCTGCCGGCTCCTCACTTGATTCCAGTCAAGTCTTGTGAGATTGCATTTAATTGCGTTTCTCCATCAAGAACCCAACCTGCAAGGAAACCTAAGCAACACATCATTTGTCATTCAGATCTGTCTGAATGTGGGTAGGAATACATATTGAGCAAAGTCATTCACAATATCTGCTGTAAATACTCAATGCTTTTACAAATAGAAGACACTTTCGTGCTTGTAAGTTAATACATGGCTAGTCATACTTACATGCTGATCTTATCTAAAATATTTTATCTGAAATATAAAAGTTTTATAAATGAAAAATACTTTCTTTAGATAATGAACATACATAGATCTCACCTAAGAACTTCACAACTAAATATTCCATGATTAACAACAAACTTGTTGGAAATAAATACAAAATATATAACATATATTACTAAATGTGTGTGTATGTGTGTGTGTTTAGTAACGCAATGAGCGAACACACACAATGAATTAAACCGCAATGTTTAGCTCTTTGTGTTTTAAAATAGACAAGTTCTTAAAGTTTTTTATATTCTTGAATACTAATTCTAAAGTTTGATCTTTTCTATTTTTTTTATATTTTAAAATATTTAATTGACAAATAAAAGTTGATACACATTCAATGCATTTAAGGTATATGATGTGATGAGTTGGTATACATATGCATTGTGTACTGATTACCAGCTTCAAATTAACATATCCACCATCATCCAGAGTTATCATTTTTGTGCGGGGGGTGGGGTGGAGGTGGAATGGACACAAAATCTACTCTTATCTGATTTCTAGTTCATATACAGTTATCAACTATAGCCACCATGCTGTACGTTTGGTACCCAGAATTTATTCATCTTATAACCAAAAGTTTGCACTCTGCGATCAACTTGAAAGTAGCATACTGGGTGGAACTGGAGACCATTCTCCTAAGTGAAGCATCCCAAGAATGAAAAAACTAACACCACATATACTCACTGTTTAATTGAAGTGCACAGAGGGAAATAAAACTCAGTGGAAATCAAGCAGATGGGAGGGGGAGAACGGCAGGGGGAAATCATACCTAACAGGTACTATCTGGGTAACAGGCACACGCACAGCTTAGACTCAAACAGTACAAAAGCAATCCATGTAACTAAAACATTTATACCCCATAGTATTCTGAAATTTAAAAAAATAGAAAACATTTATAATAGATTTAGAAGTGTTTTTTCAAATAGAATTATGACTATATGCTTTGTGGTGGAGGCAATCCTACATATCATGTGTATTAAATATAGTTACTCCCAACTAGAAATCTTTTGTCTAGAATTTTGCACATATACTTCATGAAGTTATTGAAACATTGTACATAAATCGTCATAGGTATTTTGCCAAGTGCACCTTAAATACTCAGAACTAAATTTTGCTCATGTTCATTCTATTTGTGTTTGCTTTTAGATATTCAATAATACCCAAAATGTCACCTATTAATTGCCCTGCTCCTGTTACTTTCCTCTTCATCTCAACAAATTATTTCATGAAGCTTTTAAAACTACATATTGTAGACTATTGACTTTTAGAGACCTAAGATCTGTTACCTTGCCATATAGTACTGTGAAATTAGGTGACATTCCAGTGTAATGCTAGAGCTAGTCTTAAAAGTAGGTAAGTGCCATCTAGATGAAAAAAAGTGAGGCAATCATACATAAAGCTATGGTGGTGTGACAGGTGGTGGTGTGCTCCGACTAGTGGAGGTTCATCATGCACACATGTATGGTTCCTGCTGGGAGGCAAGGAGTCACACTGGAAAGTCAATAAGGAGCAGATTTTGATGATTTAAGATTGTACTATTAAAATTTTAGCATTTGGAAGATTATCCTGAAGGTAATGGGAAACATTGAACACTGTCAGACAGATGGGTAACCTGATCATTGGGGGTAAACTGACTAGTTTTGTACGTTTTAAAATACCAGTCTTTTGGCAATGACTGTATGATTTCAGAAGTGTCATAGGGTAAACAAGAATACCAGGTGTTCAAAATACACTGAAAGTGATAAAGATTAAAACTAGGAGAGTGGCATGAAGATTTTCATAAAAAATCAATACACATGTGAGAAATAAAAATAATAGGACTTGTAAATAAGCTTTTACAGTGAAAATTTTGTTTCCATGTTCTATGTTTTAATATATTCTGAGTGTTCCAATATTGGTTACCTTTGGCTCCAGCTTCCTGTCCTTGCTAAATTACTTTTTTCTTCTATACACCTAGTCTCTAACGTCACTGTACATCAGCTCTTTTCTGGAGGGAGAAAATATATAGAGGGTGCCAAAAAAACATATACACATTTGAAGAAAAAAAAAATATTAAAATTGTAATATTATATACCAATAATGTTTATCTTGTATACTGTATCTTGTATCTCTTGTAACTGCAGAAATCAAATGCAACTTGAGTATTACAAATTTAATAGTTATTTCCTTTCTTAAAATGTGTCTACATTCTTTATACCCTCTGTGTATATCTCATACATATATATATATATACTCATATATATCTCCATACATTTTTTTTTTCCTCTCAGAGGAACTGTATGTATAGAAACCATTACTGAGTCTTGGTGATCTTACTTGGTTTACATCACAGAAATGTCAAAAACTGAATATTCAACATGTAAATCCTTAAAGGTCTCTCAGCTGCTCAGCCGGGTTGTTAAGTTATTCATTCTGTATCTTTTTCTCCTGCTTTTAGGAACAGGAACTCCCAAATTAATCTTATTTTCTTATGGTGAGTAAGTCAGTGCTCTCTCCCTGATGCTATAAAACCCATTGTCTAGCCTTCATTCACACATCCAAAACCTGAAAAAAGTTAGGAAATTACAGTCTTTGGGGTGTCCATTTTTCACTCAAGAGCCAAATTTCTTCCTGCTCATTCTGTGATTAGAAATGCATTATGTGTTAAGAGTGGGGGATACACTCTTCCAGATATTTCTATAGCTTCCATATTTGGTTCTTTGTCACAACACAAAATGCAGATGTGGAAATTTTAATATGTAATACTAATCAAATGCTGCCTTTTATTTTAATATTCTTAAGAGCAAAGAAGGCAAATGACTCCATAAATTTGAATTATTTTAAACTAAAGTGAAAATTCTAAAGGACAGGAAACTTTTTTTCTCACTGTCGTAGCCCCAGCATCCAGAAATTTTCTTGCCATATGGCAGATATTTAATTTATGTTGGGATGACTGAATATATCATGCTTTTTTTTTCTTCCAAAAAATTTATTTCAGTATATTATGGGGTACACAGATTTTGGTTATATAGTTTGCTTTTGTAAATTTTAAGTCAAAGGTACAGTTACAGGTGTGCCCTTCACCCAGTTTTAGCCATTGCAATTAGGGAAGAAAAAGCGATCATAATGTGCTGCTTTTGGGATGCCTGTTTCAGGGAGCCAAGCTATCAAACATTGAAAGGTGTTTCTAATGCTTTGGGCATTGGGATGCTACAGTGTAGTAGAAAAATTAGACCTTGAAAAAGTTAATTCTTTATATATATGAAATGGCAAAAATACTACTTATTTATAAATTTGATAAATATTTGTGTTAATATGTATATAGCACATAAAAGGTACTCAATGATATTTTGTCTACTGATATAGCTGTATGAGATGGCAGAACTCCCCCATCTCCTACGTCCTGAAAATACCAGTGACTATCCATTTAATCAAGTTACAAGTCATTTGTACACACTTTGACAAAAAAAAGATGATCCCTCCTTCTCTTGATCTTTCCCTCTCTCTCACTAACCATATGTAATTTCACATATAATCTATAAGTATATAAAACAAATATATACTTTATATATTATGTAATTTATATCATGTAATTTCTGTTTTATTTAAGAGACAGGGTCTTATTATGTTGCCCAGGGTGGTCTTGAACTCTTTGGCAATCCTCTTGCCTCAGCTTCCCGAGTAGCTAAGATTACACGTTTATACCGTCAAGCTTGGATTTTCATATTATCAGCCTTTCCCGAGTAGCTAAGATTACACATTTATACCATCAAGCTTGGATTTTCATATTATCAACCTTTAGATGAATCAACCTTTCTTTCTTAAAAGAAAAGCACACATATTTCTTTTTTTAAAAAGAAAAGCATGAAAATTAATTTCATGGTTTTTTTTTGGAGACAGGGTCTTGGTCTTTTGCCAAGGCTAGTACATAGTTTACTGCAACCTCAAATTCCTGGGTTCAAGTGATTATTCTGCCTCAGCCTTCTAAGTAGCTGGAACTGTAAGTGCACATCACCATGTTTTGCTAATTTTTCTATTATTAGTAATATCATTCTTCTTCTTCTTCTTTTTTCTTTTGTAGAGATAGAGGTCTCAACAGCCTGGATTGCTCAGGCTGTTCTTGAATTCTTGGCCTTAAGTGCTCTTCCCACCTCAGCCTCCCAAAGTGCTGAGATTTCAGGTGTGAGCCACCACACCCAGCCTATTTTCAATTTTCTGATTTCAAAGCAGTTTTTTCCCCACTTAGTTTAGTTTACTTTTTACTCCAGACTGTCTGGAGATTAGCTATTACTCAGCAGTTGGAGTGAGTGTCATTTGCCAAATATATGTGCTGTGTGGTTATTTGAATCTACTAGTCTTCCTTAGCACTCCAAAATTACCCTGAAATTTCAAGTGTTCCTGTCAGAAATGTGATACATCATTAACTTCCCTTTATATTGAACAAGAAAGGTGACTTTTAAAATTGTATTAATCCCTAGGCACTCTAAAGTGGGGCTTATACTTCTCTCTTGTTTACCCTTTTTGTGAAGGATACTTTCCCCAGAGAATTGTAAAAAAAGATCTTGCTGAGATCTAAAGTTTCTCATTCATTTGGTTTTATTCTAGTCCTTGCAAGTTGAGCGGCATCTCTGAACATTCTGGTGGCCTTGCTAACTGCTTGTGAAAGGTTGTTCCTTTTATCCAAAGCTTTTATAATTTTAAAATCTTGGGATGAAAAGGCTCCATTGAAAAAAAGTGGAACTCAAGACTTGGCTTATGTTTTTGGAATCTCCACTATAATCGTATATCTATTTCCTCTGCCAGACAGTGTGTAGCAGACCTTAAGATTCTTAAGAAAGAATCATTGGAGAAAAGAAAAGAAAACAAAAAACAAACAAACAAAAAACCTCTGGTTGCAGTTACTGCAATAATTAAATGGAAATTGTATGTTTAAATTGCAGTTGGAATAGAAAATTAAATTACACAAAAGTGTTATAGATTTGGACAAGTTTTCATACTGTTAATAAATCTATGCATAAGTCATTTTCTTGTAGGCTATGACAAAATAACATAAATAACTTCATTTGTAAGGCTGTGAATCTTTCTATTCCTAATTGGGTGATGGCTAAAACCATTTAAATGCTTCTGGATGACTGAATATGTAAATGTTTAAAATGAACAGTTATAATAGTTTTCCGGGCAAATTGTTTGTTTAATATTACTACATTTATTTTCAGACACTAGCATAGTACAGATGTTGCATAAAGATTACATCCAGTATGGTGTGAGTTTGATATACTTTTTAAGAAAAAGATATTAACTCCCTGCTCGTGGAGAAAGCAGGCACTGTATTTTAAAGACTTTCTCCTTTCATCCTCATCATAGACCTAAAGGCAGGTACACTGACCCCATTCAAATGATGGGGAAACCGAGGCTTAAAGCAGTTAGGAGTTAGCCCATGTTCCCACAGATGGTTAGTGGCAGAGTGTAGCTGGGCCAGGTACTCTGTATGTCTGAAATGTGCATTTTCCCCACAACCTGCAGCCTCACACCTTATATGCTCAGGTAAGTTTAGCACCTGAGCATCTGAGAGACAACACTGCCTTAGTGAGAGATAGTTTCTGGCTGTAGCAGTGGCTGAGCATCAGCACGGCTGTTCCTTGCAGGAGCCACTGCTACAGTGGCTATTATGTTGTTACCCAGGAGCTACCAAAACCCAGTCTCACTCTTGGACTTGGGAGTCTATTTGTGGCATTCATTGTGAGAGGCACGTGGGGAGCATTGTTGCTGGTGGCTGCCTTGCATGGGGAGCAAGCAGGCTGTGCAGCTCCATCGGGAATGAAGGGGACATGTGGTATGTGCTGAGTGCTTCTGTGGCTGTGTGTGGCTCTGGATGTGTGATACTCAGAGACCATCACGGTCAACAACACCTAAGTTAATATTGGAGGATTTCTACAAGCTTGGGTATGCCTGCTGGTATGATAATATCCATTCATTCACAGTGACAACTAGTTAAGAAGATACTTCTAGATTAATTGATCAAACTGGAGGCATGCATTCTTCCTCATCCAGTAGACACCTGCTGATTATTTAGAGAGGTGCAGGTGAAGAGGATGGTGATGGCAGCTGGGATTTATAGTGGCTCTGGAGGCAGCTGCTCCGCTCCTGACCAGCTATGCTCAGTGGGCTTCCCCTGTAAACCTTGCCTGCTCCTCTACACAGCTCAGTAGTAACAGTATCCATCTCACAGGGCTAGCGTGAGGGTTCAGTGAAACACACTTTTATAGAACATCTGGTATATACTAAACACACAACAAGTGTTAACTTTTGTTTTTATTCTCTTTCCCCTGCTAGACCTTTCTGCTTCTAGGAAGATAAATTTGAAATTAGTGTAGGTATTAAGATAGGCAGTTGCAAAATCAATAAGCTACATCCCTTGCCTCTGCCTGTTTACCTCTAGTTGCTGACATGTATCTATTGGGAATCCCTGGGGAATTCATTTGCCAATAATAAGGGTCTTTTCCATTCAGGGAAACGATCGCCAATCCAAATCAACTATTGGATCCAGTGACAACTCATCTCCTCAGCCCCCCAAAAGGAAAGGAAAAAAAGAAGAAGTGAATTCAGAAAAACAGACAAAAGTGAAACAAAATGTAAAGTTAAAGAATTCACAAGAAATAATTCTAAATAGTGGTAAGTTTGTAATGATATTGTTATTACTAATTACTGTTATCTAAAGGCTATGATAGAATTTTAATTCTTGAAAAGATCTGTTTTCCCCTGGGCCCACAGAAGATACTTCTTATTGTCATATATGAGAGCTTTCAGTGAAGACTTTTTATGTATGAGAGGCGTCACCGTTTTTCATACTCATTTTCTATTTCTAATTAGATGTGTTATGAGGACCCTTGTTTGGAGATCAAATATTTCTTGTGGTGGTTATAAAAAAGGTAAAATTTGCCATCTTCTACCTAGAGTGTTTGATTAACACTTTTACCAATTACTCTTTATATTGGTCATCTTTTTTGTTTTTTTATTTTTATTTTATTTATTTATTTATTTTTTTAGAGACAGAGTCTCACTTTATCACCCTTGGTAGAGTGCCATTACATCACAGCTCACAGCAACCTCCAACTCCAGTGTTTAGGCGATTCTTTTGCCTCAGCCTCCCCAGTAGCTGGGACTACAGGTGCCTGCCACAACGCCCAGCTATTTTTTTGTTGTTGCAGTTTGGCTGGGGCTGGGTTTGAACCCACCACCATTGGTATATGGGGCCGGCGTCCTGCTCACTGAGCCACAGGCACTGCCCTGGTCATCTTTTTGGAATGTCTATAACATTTGCCTTCATTCATTATGATTCACAGATCGCCTTTGCTGAAAAGACATTTTAGTAATTTTACTGCTATCCATGAAAATACTAAATACACACAAAACTTTACCAATGAACAATAACATATGCTTCAAAATTAGTTATGTAGTTTTATCTTGCACTATCAGGTGAGAGATGGTGTAAAATAAATTTAAAAAAATTTATGTTGGTTTGAGATTTTTTTTTCTTTTTTTTAGACAGAGTCTTATTTTGTTACCTTCGGTAGAATGCTGGGGCATCATAGTTCACAGCAACCTTAAACTCTTGGGCTCCAGTGATCCTCTTGCCTTAGCCTCCAGAGTAGCTGGGAATACAGGTGCCTCCCATAATGCCTGGTTAATTTTTCTATTTTTGGTGGTGAAGGGGGTTTCACTCTTGCTCAGACTGGTCTCAAACTCCTGAGTTCAGGCAATCTACCCACCACGGCCTCCCACAGTGCTAGGATTACAAGTGTGAGCCACTGTGCCTGGCCTTTTTTTTTTTTTTTTTTTAAGCCACAGGATAGAGATTATTAACAGGAAGAAAGATTGATAAGCATGATGAGCAAAAGAGGGAGAACAGAAAAGGGGAACAGAACCCCCAGCAGTGGAGGGGGAGAATCCAAATGGAAAGTCCCCACCTGGCTATTTTTAGAGATAGGATATCCCTCTTGGTCAGGCTGGACTGGAAATCTTGAACTCAAGTGATTCACCTGCCTTGGCCTCCCACAGTGCTGGGATCACAGGCGTGAGCCACGGTGTCTGGTGTGAGATTTCATTCACATGAGGTAAAAATGTAGTGAACTAGAGAAGTCTAGAATGAAAATTGTGAATTTCCACATTAGCTTTTTATGGAGAGGGTTGAGTTTTGGTTTCATTCCAAGCATATTCTCAGAGTGAAGTGATGCTGAGGGCAAGGAAGTTTGGTCGGAGGCAGCCCAGTGGAGTAACTCTTCTCCCTTCCACCATGGGATTCACCCACACACCGCCAGTGGCATGGGAGGTGCCTATGGAGAGGATAGATGGGATCAGGTTTCAGATGCATGGGCAGTGCTCCTTCCACCTGGGGACACACTTCTTTCAGAGTGGATACGAAGAGTCCTTAGCATGACAGCTAATGTGGGCTTCAGAGCTAAGGAGACAGTATGAACTCTGTGAGGGTTGAGGAAGCTGCATGAGTGATTAAAGAGTCAGAAGAAAGGTGTGTGAGACTAGGTTAAAAGAACAAGAGAAGTGGATGAATCAGTTCCACAGAGAAGGAATGGAAGGGGTCTAAATCGTCAAAGATTTCAATGATGGAAATTAGCTGGAAGTGAAGGATCCTAGATTCTTGTCTACTGTTGACCTTGGGCAACTTACTTAACTATTTTTGGCCCCATTATGTATCTGCAGAATATGAGTTCATATGAAGATTTATTTTTAATGTTCTGCTTAACTTCAAATTTGCACAGTCCTTTTCAGTGACAAGAAAACAAGGGGACTAGGGTGACATAGTCAGCAGCTGTTCACTGGGTTCCCAATATGTGGTAGGAACCCAACAAAAGAAAACCTGGAAAAACCTGTCGTTCCTCCAACATTAAAAAGAAGGAATTTTTTTTTTTTTTTTTTTTTTTGGTAGAGACAGAGTTTCACTTTATCGCCCACTGTAGAGTGCTGTGGCGTCACACAGCTCACAGCAACCTCCAACTCCTGGGTTTAGGCGATTCCCTTGCCTCAGCCTCCTGAATAGCTGGGACTACAGGAAAAAGAAGGAAATTTTATTTCAATTAATATTTACTGGTTGTGAAGCCCCCAAAGCCTTGGCCTGTGTCTTACAATTTTTTTTTTTTTTTTATCTCTAGTAACTGGCCTAGGTCTGATAGATTGAGGCATTTAATGAATGTTGAATGAATGAATTAATTATGAAAGGTAAGGAATAGTTGTCTGTAATACCTTAAAACCCACTAAACAAAAGAACCCATTTTAAGCTTTATTTTTGATTAAAAGACTTTATAAGGTATTATTTACATCATTTCTCTGAGGCTCTTATCAGTTCATTGAAATCCCTATTCCTACTTCCAGTGTATTTTTTTTTTTTAAAGCCTTTGCATTTAATAGATATACCTTGGAAGAAAAAGAATGATCATCTTTTCAGGTTATCTCTGTTGGTAGAAACTTGGGAACACAAAGGATATGTTTTGACATATTACTTGTTCAAAGGAAAATAACCTTTATTAAAAAGGTGATTAGTCAGTATTTTTGCTTTTGCAGAAATTCACCAATAGTTTTCAACAACAGTTTGTATTTATGGGCACAAAAATAACCAAGACATATTTAACATTCAGGCAATTCATAGTTTTAAATGCTAGGAGAAGGTAAAAGGCCCTCAGCTGTTCTTTCCTTGTCTTGCAGGGGTCCTCAAACTGCAGCCCGCGGGCCACATGAGGCAGTGTGATTGTATTTATTCCCGTTTTTTTTTTTTTTTTTTTTTTTTTTTTTTTTTTAAATTAAAAATAATATATGTGGAGTGTGCATAGGAATTTGTTCATAATTTTTTTTTTTAAACTATAGTCCAGCCCTCCAACCGTCTGAGGGACAGTGAACTGGCCCCCTGTTTAAAAAGTTTGAGGATGCCTGCTTTAGAGAATCCTGCAATTGTTCTGGATAACTGCCCGTTTTATGTGTATATTTTCTAATGTGGTTTTATAGTGTGCAGATGAGAAGTTTTTAAACTGCTGGATCTTATTGTTATGTGAAACAACTTCTGGTTGCCTTTTAAATGAAAGTTTTAGAGACTAAAAAAATTTTTTTTTCTCAGTAAGAGGCTTGTGCCACTGATCCAGAAAGATATTTAAGAATTTAAATGAAACATTTTTATCATTTTATCTTGATAGAAAATGGAAAATGAATCGTGGCTCCAAAAACAGTTTTTTCCTAGGAAAAATGCAAAAAGATTTTGTGCAGTTTATTTAATTGTCACTTGATAAGCTTAAGCATATTAGCTTAAATCCATACTATTGAAAATTGAGCTATTTTTTTCTGAATGGCTCTCCCTGCAGATGGTTTTGGCTATAGAAAATTTCCAGATTATCATATCAAAAGTCTATTTCTCTCTTACTCCTTAAGTTAGGCTTCATATTCATTTATTACTGAAGTTGCTTTTTTATTTTAATGTCACCTATTTTGGTAATCAGAAGCAAGTGTGTGTTTTTGGATACTCATGTCTCAAGGGTCCTCTTACTCTTTAGAAAGGTAAAAATGGTAAGTGAAGAGTGTGTTGACTGAAGATAATGAATTAGAAAAATGGGAGAATTTGCTTTTAGAGATGAAATCTACATAGATTTTTATACTTAAAAATATATTTAAAATTTAATGTTACCTAAACTATCTAGTTTTATATTAAAGTGTTAAATTTTAGGGTTAGGGTGAATATCTATAATTATTTTCCAGCATATGTTAAATTGTGCAAATGTTTGATATGGTGTTCTTCATTTGTATACTGTTTTCATCTTAATTAGAAAAAAAGAGATTTCATGACGACCTTAACTGTTATATAATTCGGATTGTAGTTACATTTGTCCTTTTTTTTATTGCTGATATTTACTCTTATTCAGATATCACCGGCTGTATGAATGAGCAATGCTAATATTAGTCTGTAGATGGCAACCTGGGTCTAATTTTATTTCTCTTTCCCTTTTTTCTTATTTTATTTATTTATTTATTTATTTTTTGACTCTGTTTCTCTCTGTAATAGTAAAGCTTAATAATGCAAGCAGAGCAGTGACATATTTCTTCAGGGAAACAAATCCCATTTTCTTTTGGTGGCCAAGATGCAAAGTAAGATTGATTGGTGATTGATGAAGTTGGGTGTGAAATGCATTTTTAGTGCTGCATTTAAATACCAGTTTAACTGGCTAGCACATGTTTTTGTTACGCTTTCCACTTGAGTTGCAGTGCCTTGAGATATGTTTCAGATGCCAGTAACTAGCTAAATTCTCCACTATGATCAAAATACTAGTGATGGTTGTTTTGAAATAGCATTTTGGGTGATTGGTTATATTCCCTGGTGTTATTCATATTTGGTACATGAAAATATTTAGTGCATTTTAAATCCTTGGAACACAGAAAGATTGGAAAGGCTGTAGAGAATATAGCTTGATCTATATTGCTAGGACTTACGTTGTATGGTAATTAGAAGTACTGTTAGAAGGTGGAGTATTGACATGTAAGCAGAAATAAGGGTTGCCTTTTGAAGGATGTGGTTCTCTTTCCATTTGCATGAGTGGGCATTGTGCGGTCACACACTACGTGGGCAAGTTTCCTTCTTGATGCAGTTCTTGGTTTATTCCCTGTTTATTCTGCGAGGGTTCCCGAGGAACTTGTGGTATTTAGCCTCCTGATGACTGACTGGGAACAGATGCAGTGCCAGCAGAAGGATGTCTGAATGTTAGGACCTTGTTGGGCGACTCCCCTTGAGCAGTCATGCTCTTGAATTTCCTAATAGCTACACCCTACATGTGGATGGCCTGCATCACTCCAAACACGAAGCATCAGTGCAGTCCATCCTGCACTGAAATTTGAGCTTCTTTGGATCAGCCAGGAACCAGCTCAGGTACTTGCATGGTTCCCAGTCACAGGAGACTCCGAAGATAAAACTGGCAGCACATTAGGTAAATGCGCTCACTCTCCTATGTCTTATCCTCTAAGGCAGTGGTTCTCAACCTTCCTAACACTGCATGTTCCTAACCCTTTAATACAGGTCCTGTGGGTCGCGACCCACAGGTTGAGAACCTCTGCTCTAAGGGGTATCTCATACTGGAAGAAAGTATGCAGGAAGGCACCTCGGGGAATTCGTAAAGCAGCACACTGGTTTTGTTTCATAAGCTGAGTTAAGATTTATGATTCCTTGGTGTCTCCTATCACCACCCTTGCCTTATGCCAGGAAAATACAGGTTTTCTATTTCGTCGTTGGTCATAGCAACTTCACATTTCAATGACAATTTGTACTGTGGGACGTGGATCAGATTTTATTACATCAAGTACTCATTATGATAAAAAATGATAAGATCAGCATTTTTTCATGCCTTGACGATCCACTTATTGAAATGACATATTGTACAACAAAAATCTGTACGGGAAGAGGTTTATTAATTTCTTGATGGTTTATTGTGGAAATCAAATTCTGTTTCTTAATAAAAGTTAGTTTTAGAATGTATACTTTGCTATCTACTTCAGTACTGAGAGACTGACAAATTAAAGGCTGGCTGAATACCAGTAAGATGCATATCTCAGTTTGAGTGGAGTACAATACTAGCCCTTTTTAGAAAAGGGTGCTTTTCATATCCTTCACTTTGTTCACTGGATGGAGAAGCTCTGTGAAAGAGGCATTCTTTTTATAGCTGATACAGGGTTGTGGCCTCTTCAGTAAATTCTTTTGGTTGTTTTTTTTTTTAATGTAGCCCAGGGTAGGCGTGCGAAGATGCTTTTTGTTATCAAAAGGAAAAATCTGTGAGATATTGAATTATATAGATATTTCTAAACCTTTGGAAGATTTCATTGCAGAAGCTCATTTTAAATAGGTGTTTTTAGTACCTAAGACCTAGATAGGGCCTGGTCCTTTAGAGTATCAGCAGTTCCTTGGCCATTGTTTATAGGTAAAAGATGCTGATAAGCAGAGTGACTAGGACACCATTAGTATTTGTTGAGAGAGAGAGGGAGAGTGTGTGGGCCAATTATACCTATGTTGTGGTGACAGCTGAAATTAAGGGCTACCAGTTGCAAGCACTGAACAATGACAAAATGCTGATACAACACGTAGAACATCTCAGTGCTGGATTTTAATTTGATATTTCATAAGCTTCATTTACAAATCCTTAGAAAAGACAAACATCATTTCCCTAGCTTTGCAAATGAGGGGGGGAGAGGAGTAATCAGTTTACCCAGAGTTACAGCATAATATCAACGATTAGTGATTTCTGGAAATTGTTGGAGGAGGCTGTGCCTGTATGATTGTGTGGGGTCTGGGGATAGGAGTGAGAGCCGCTTTCAGATATACGTGCTCTGACCTGTCTTCCTTTAGTATTAACGTATCACGGCAGACCCTGAAGCTTAGCTGAAAGATATGGGGAACTCCTGTTTTTCTCCTTTTCCATGTTTCAGTATTTCGTATTCCCTTTTCAAACAGAGATGACCAACAAGGAGTTTTTCCTTTTCAGCAGTCTGGTGTCCTAATGTTCTCACACATCCCAGGTGGAGACTGAATCTGTCATCAGCCTCCAGATCCACTTTCCCAGGATTTGGGAACTTTCAAGAAGGTGGATAGTTTTGAGGCTGATCTCTAGTTTATTTATCAAATGACCAAATCCTGTTTTTTTTCTACAGTATCTGAATATACCAGGACTTAAACTCTTACAACCCAATCCTGTGTCTGTACCTGAATTTCTGTCCCTGTGCCTCATGACTTAGGCTTGTGAACCCACCCCCTTTCCTAGGTCACCGCTCTCATTTTTCAATAAATATTTATTGAATGCTTACTCAGCACCACACACTCAGCGAATGGCGTTTTCTCTCCTTTGTTGTAATTGCTCAGCACTTACACATTTTCGAACAATATTCATAGTTATATCTTTACCAAGAAATTTTCTTCGATGACATGGAAACAATGCATCTCCTCCATTTCAATGACCCGACTCCACTCACCATTTCTAAATACCAAAATGTGTTTTATGTTGCAAACATTGACATTTTTCCCTTCTTGATATTTAGTCATTTCTCAGTCCTCTGTATTGGTATTATCTGAGAGAACAAAGGCCGTTTCTGCTTAGATGTGTGTCTGAGACAATTACTAAACTCTGTGTGTTACTACAAGACAGGGAAGAGATATTTCCCCACTCACATAACATCCTGGGACTCCTTTGAAGATGGTGGCCTATTTTATATCTGAACTCTATTTTTATTCTTCTCTGTTGCCCTAGTTGTTTTCAAAATAAGATGTAACCTTTATTGCAAGTCACATGCAGTATACTATCACTGTGGAGATAAATGCAAAAATAAAATATCTGTAAAGTACTTTCGAGCATCATGGATCTAAAGCTACCCATGCATTCCTGTTTTATACAATGGGGTGATTGATAATACCAGATTGCTTCTGTGAAATTGGGAAAGATTTCATTACCTTTAAAATACATAAGAAAATCCTCTTTTCTTTGGGAGATGCTACTAGTAGTGAGAGCTCCATATCCAAATATAAATTTGGGCATTGTTAGATTATAAAAACATTAAGTCGCTTTCTTTGCTGCAGGATCTCAGAGCCTTTCATTGGTGTTACCCCATGCTTTTTCATACTTTGGATCCCTGACACTGAGAAGCATCTGGTGGGATTATTGTTCTGTAGAGCACAATTTGAGAAGCTTTGGGGTATTCAAATAAGCAAAGTATTTCTACATATAACCTGATGATTGTGGGGCATGGGGAATTTCTCATGTAAATTAAGTGAAACACCTCCTTTTTGTGGTTTTAATCAAATTGGTAACTAACATGAACAGCTGACATTTTCTAGGTGCTTGCTGTGTGCCAGGGACTTGACTTTGAGTATACACTCTCACTGATCTTCACAGTAGCCCTATGAAGTAGGTGTCACTGTTATCATTATATCTATGTTACTGATAAAGAAACTAAAGCCCTGAAGGGTTAAGTTTGCCTGTGATGGAGCCAGCAGTGGATAGCAGAAACCTGTGCAGACCCACTCTCTCAGCCTGTGCAGACTGCTGCCTAGGCCTACATGAATGCAAACTCAGGCACTGTAACCCTGGATCCTGTGTTTTTCAGGGCTATAATCTGCTGTCCCATTGATCAACACAAAGTATGTTAATTCAGGATGGTGTGTGCACACAGGGACCAATAATCATGTTTATTAGTGATGGGAAAAATAAAAGAAAAATTGACAGCATGCATTTGAAAGCCCTTATGTTCACATAAATTGAAGAATTATAGGAAGAGGCCAGGCCACTGTTTATTTTCTACTCTGCCTCATTAAATTTGTGTTCCCTTAATGGTTGTAAAGTAATTTAATAAGATTTCATGACATTTGGGAGAGAAGGTAGAATACTCTCTCTGAATAAGATGGTGGATTTAGGGTCAAGATGAGTAAAACTTCTTAGATCCTGCCTTGGGTCTGGCACCCCTTCTACTGAGTAGGCTTTCTTTATGCTTTGTAATCACACTACACTGCACACATACACAGATACTACACATCGCACAATCACACACATACCACACCTATATACTTACACACACTACACGTGCATACATATACATATACATATACATGGATATCCCCCCACGCCAACCATGCCACTCTTAAAACCATCTTATTTAGCACCATGTCTTCCTTTAGGTTGTATTTGTATGTAGAGACCACACCACTAATGGCAGACAGACATACATGTACAATTTAAATTATTAGGTTTTTAAATCCTTAGCTTCTAGAGCAACATTACATAGCGTTCTCTCCTGCTTGGTTAATGGGTGAATCAAGTCTTTTCTAAAAACAACCACAAAAATGGCCAACCATAGTGGCTGTTGCCTATACCTCCAGCACTTTGGGAGGCCAGGGTGGAGGTTATTTGAGGCCAGGAGTTTAAGATAAGCCTGGGCAACCAAGTGAGACCAATAATTTTAAGAAATTATCTACTTGGAGGCTGAGGTGGGAGGCTGCAGTGAACTATGATTGTACATTCCAGCCTGGGCAACAGAATGAAGACTCCATCTTAAAAAAGCAAGCAACCACAAAAACGGATCTCATTTCTATAGGTCGGATTTGAGAGGCAGGATCTGGAGCACGGAACTGCTGATGTATTACAAAATACCTAGAGCAGAACTCACTGGTTATTAAATAATGAAACTTTCCAAAGTCATTAATTGTTTTCTTGAAACCCTCCCTCGTAGAGCCCTCAGATCCAGTCTGCAAAGTTTGCTCCATAGGCTCGTGGCACACACATTTTCTTAGATTACCTTTCACCATCATTCTGGGAATTCCTTTTGCTTCTCTTTTGTGTAGATGCCATTTCCAGGGTCTTTTGCCTACCTATTTTTTGGCTGAACTCATTTTGGCAGAACATATTCTCCAGTACTTTCTGGAAAATGGTTAGAGAGACGTTTATCACTTTTTGAGACCTAAGAAGTCTGAAAATGTCTTTGTCATACTTTCACATTTAATTTTTAGTTTGGTAGACATAGAATTCTTGGTTAGAGCTACTTTTCACTTGAAATTATTTATCTATTTATTTATTAGAGAGAAAATCTTGCTCTGAGAATGTTGATATATAGAGAAGATGAGAGAGAAAAGTGAAAACATAATGGAAGTAATAATACTATTTTTGGTGCCTACTTATAGCACTTTATACATATCACAAATACTCAGATTTCTCAAAGAGTCCTACCAGGAAGGACATTGTAGTGACTTGCCGATGGTTGCAAAGATTATAAATCAAGGGGATAAAGTCCAAATCCAACTTTGAATAGTCCCATGGTCTGTGTTCTTAGAACAACTTCATCAGGTTGCCTCCATGGGAATGACTAAAATTTCAACTGTGAGCTTCAGAAAGCCCTGGAAGGGAATGATATGCTCTTGAATTTTAGAGATAGAGCTGATGATAAATTGTGTGGATTCTGGATGAGAAAGGAATTTCCTGGAGGTCTGAAATCTAGAAGTGGATTAGGTATGTAGACAAGGAAAGGAATGATGAAGGACTCAGCGGTCTTTGACAGTTGAGACAGTGACAGAGAGAGAAGGACAGGTTTGTGAAATACGTAGGAGATTGAATACAATCTAAGATCCTATGGGAAGGTATGGAGAGTACATGAGATCCTTACCAGGGTACACTGAGTATTATGGCCTGGGTAACAAGAGAGAGGGATGGTTGGTGTCATTAACTCCCAGGGAATGTGTACACGAGTAGACTGTACATGTTGAGCTAATAGGAACTGTACGCAATCCAGTGGAACTGTACTTGGACCAGCTGGAATTATGAGTCTGGAGAAAGACTCTCCTTACAGGTATAGATCTGTGGTTCACCAGCCAATGGGGTTTGAGTTGAAGATGAGGTGAAAGAGAAGTTTTCCTAGGACAAACCCATAGACTAGGAAGGGAAGTATCAACCCTGATCCTTCAGAAGCAAGTACAGGAAGAGGTAGAGATTAAAAACATCGGAATGGCCCTTATACTTCGAATTCTATCACTTGTTTTATAGCACAAACCCTGAGAGGCAGGTAGTACTTATTATTTCCATTTTATGGTTCTGAAAACTAAAGTATGGAAAAGTTTGCTATAAGCCATTGGCATTTAATAAATGGCAGCTGTTTATTTTCCAAGGCATCACAGCAAGTGAACCAATGCCCTTTGCCCCCAAAGTTTAGAATTTTCCCAATGATGTTAATCAGTAGTTGTCTGTAGCTTAAATGTGCTGGAATGATTTTGTATAAATTTAAATAAACCTAAGAGCAAACACAGGGCACCAAGCCCTTTATCCCATCAATGCAGTGACTTTCTATACCTTCTCACTAGTGTCATGTTGTAAACCTTGTGTACATAGCATCAGTAAAAGTAAAAAAGAATTAACATCTCAGATCAAAAACAGCTGGAATCATTCTGTAGAGCAGTTTAACATCAAAAAATAATACCAAGAAAATAGATTTAAAATGTACTTTCCTAGGGATATGGAGAACTGACAGCTGAGAATTCTAAAATTATTCTTTCTGTATGAGGTGAACATTTTGCAACCCTAAATGAATGACTATTCTTCTTTAACTGTAATACTACCAAAAAGATCCAATTAAAAGAATAGACAGTTCCCATGTCAGACTAGACCAAGAATGTATTAGGAGCAAAAGGGAACAATGACTATTTTTATTAAATTAAAGAATTCTATCATTTTCTCTTCATTGGCATCAGAGTTTTCAATAATTCAGTCCAATTTTGGAATAAGTGGTGCAGGCTGTCATTGTTCTGGGAGACAAGAAGAGTAGTCTCCCAAGACAGAAACTTAAAAAGAACCAGTGAGCACCATCACGGACAAATGCTCTCCTTATTTTCCCTGACATTTTGTCCCAGCATGTTTGAGATTTATTACCTTTTCAATTTGGTAAGGTTTGTTAACTGAAGCAGAGTTCCAGATCTAATTAGTATAGCACTCTAAAACTTTTAGGTGGATGAATTCACCTCTTAGGAATTTTTATTCTCTGAGCAAGCCTCAGACAGAAGGGACAGAGGAATAAAATTTTGTTCAGTGTGAGGCAAGTTGCTGGTTTAATTTTTAGAAATTAGTTGGAAGAATAATCAAATTCTCATTAGACTTTATTCCCAGGTTCACCCCGAGGTTATAATTTAGAAGCACAATTGTGGTTATTTAGCATTTTTATAATAATGGAACATTAATGAAAATGAATGAAAAAACACTTTTGTAAATTAGAAAGTGCCAGAAGAGGCTATCAGTGAAGAGCAGTTTTCTAAGAAAGGAGATATGAATTAGTCTGGACTCATTTCCAAGCCAGAGATGAGGGACTTTAGTACCAGAACAGAAATGAGAGTTCCAGAGATGGGAGGTCGGAACTCCTGTTATTAGGAATTAATGGTTCATGGGTAATTGTCTCATAGCTTTTCTCCCTCTTACTTCCAAGACTCAGTTGACATTCCCATCTGAGGCCAAAAGCTGAAGAAGTCTCTTGAGAGTACTAAAGAAGTTAAAGAGGGTCATTAGGAATAGAAAGGAGTAGAAAGAGAGAAGAAATAGGTAACTGAGAAGACAGAGTCATTTCTTGTTCTAATAAAAATTTAAAAAACTAAAAATAACCTTAAACATTCATTGTCTTTCATGTCAGTTAGTTTCTAGCTTAATCTTACTCCTAAGCTCCCCCGCATTTTATTGTCAGTGTGGCAAGTACTCAGAGGAGAGGCATAAAAATAGAGGGGAAAAACCTTGTGATTTGTTTGCTTCTCTTGAAGCTTAAAATTGAGTTGGAGACTCAGAAGTACTTCTTTTTCTTTTCTACTGTTGGGGATTCGCTGAGGATTCATCAGGTTATACTGATTGCATTTGTTAGGTAAAGTCCCTCTTATAATTGTGTCTTGCCCCCAAAAGGTGTGTCATACACCAAGACCCCCTCCCCCTCCCTCCTTCCCTCTCTCTGCTCTTTCGTCCCCCCTTCTCTCTTTCTCTGCTCTCTCCTCCCCACACCCCCCACTGTGTACTAGGTCATTAATTCTCCTCATATGAGAATTGAGTACATAGGATTCATGCTCCTCCATTCTTGTGTTGCTTTACTAAGAATAATGTGTTCCACTTCCATCCAGGTTAATACAAAGGCTGTAAAGGCTCCATCTTTTTTTAATGGCTGAGTAGTATTCCATGGTATACATATACCACAGCTTGTTAATCCATTCTTGGGTTGGTGGGCATTTAGGCTGTTTCCACATTTTGGTGATTGTAAATTGAGCTGCGATAAACAGTCTAGTGCAAGTGTCTTTATGATAAAAGGATTTTTTTCCCCTC